>JAPDER010000007.1:600000-755627 GCA_027569225.1 Aspergillus panamensis
CTTATTTCTTTATTTTATTTTATTTTTGTTTTTTTTTAGAGAACAAGGTCAATTTACTTCTACCTCACTCCCTTTGAGACTCGCCCCCTCGTTTGGTGGATTCCGACCCATTGAAAATCCTACCCTGAAAAAAACAGATCCTCAATTGTCCGGCAGTAGCCGTTCAGCGTTACATAGGTGCCTCAACTCGATGTGGGGGAGAGGGTGTATCGCGTCACCCAGGTGTGCGGGCGTCTCAACTCGTCTGCCTCGAGTTTATCACTCGGTCCGATTACTATCCCTCTACCGCCCCTCCCCCTCCTCCTCCTCCTCATCATCATCATCACGTCCAACTCCTTTATCTCGCTCCCATCTCTCCTCACGCCTCCTTGCCGGCTGTTTAATTAGGCCCGGTGTATCACTGTCCACTAAAAGACACTGCTCTTCGGAATTTCGAGCAATGGCATCTGCAGATCGGGATATTCTGCCCAGCGCGTGAGTAGAAGCTACAATGGTTGCTCTTTACAGGGCCGATCATGCCATCCTCGAAGCGGCTTCTTATTAATGAAACTCCAGAGTCAAACCCACGCACTATGATATATCGCTATTTGACCTGCAGCTTGGTGGCTCGTGGAGCTACAAGGGCACCGTAAAAATCTCCTCGAAAGTCAACAGCCCCACCAAAGAAATCGTTCTCAATTCGAAGGAGATTGAGGTTCATAGTGTAGAGATTGTTGGGGAAGATGGTGTGTGCTTCTTCCGTCAATCCGACTCTTGATCACGATGGATTGGTTAACAGTGCTTTTACTAATTATTTAGGCGCGGTATTGGACAAAACATCCGATATCACCTATGACAAGAAGTCAGAAAGGGTGACCTTCAAATTCGAAAAGAACATCTCTCCGTCAGATGTTGTTGTCTCCATCTCGTTCACAGGAACCATGAACAATGCCATGGCTGGTTTCTACCGCTCAAAGTACACACCTGTGGTTGAGCCAACCACGGATACTCCCAAGGAGGGCGACTTCCATTACATGCTGAGCACTCAATTTGAATCCTGCGACGCACGCCGAGCTTTTCCTTGTTTCGACGAGCCGAATTTGAAAGCCACATTCGACTTCGAGATTGAAGTCCCTAAGGGCCAAACTGCTCTCGGTAACATGCCAGTCAAGCAAGAACGGGAAGGCAGCACACCGGACCTCAAATTCGTTTCCTTCGAGAGGACACCGATTATGAGTACTTACGTCAGTATATGCTACTTTCCTGTGTGACCCATAACTAATCCATGGGCTCCATGTTTAGCTTCTTGCCTGGGCCGTCGGCGATTTCGACTACGTTGAGGCCTTTACGGAACGTAAATACCAAGGGAAGAGCATTCCTGTCCGCGTTTACACTACCAAGGGCCTCAAGGAGCAGGCTCGTTTTGCCTTGGAATGTGCTCACCGGACTGTTGATTATTTCTCCGAGGTCTTTGAGATTGAATATCCTTTGCCCAAATCAGATCTCCTCGCTGTGCATGAATTTGTGAGCTACTTGCGTCACCCCAACCCCCTCTGTAGGCAAATTTTCATGGGCTTATTATATTTGCGTAGGCTATGGGAGCTATGGAGAATTGGGGGCTCGTCACATATCGCACGACGGCCGTCCTCTTTGATGAAGGGAAGTCAGATACTCGGTACAAGAATCGTATCGCATACGTCGTCGCACATGGTTTGTCTCCTTACCAGAAATATAAAGGCCCCAAACTTGACTAATCAAAATCCCTTAGAACTGGCTCACCAGTGGTTCGGTAATCTTGTGACTATGGATTGGTGGAATGAATTGTGGCTAAATGAAGGTTTTGCAACATGGGTTGGCTGGCTTGCTGTCGACCATTTCTATCCTGGTAAGTGGCTCTCCAGCCAGTGGCTACTGATCACGTTATTCTAATTTATTTCAATAGAATGGAACGTCTGGTCTCAGTTTGTTGTACGCAATTCCCGAGGTAAATTGAAATGTTTCTCAACAGGAGGTTGACTATTTCATAGGCTGAAGGTGTCCAACAAGCGTTCCAGCTCGACTCATTGCGTGCATCCCATCCGATTGAAGTGCCTGTACGAAATGCGCTTGAGGTCGATCAGATTTTTGATCATATCAGCTATCTCAAGGGAAGCTCAGTTATTCGAATGCTGAGCGACCATCTTGGCCGAGAAACTTTTCTCCGAGGAGTTGCACAGTACCTCAAGGCTCACGCATATGGTTAGTCATAATTTAGACAAGATAGTACTGCTCGCGAGACTCGGCTGACGATAACTAACTGAATAGGTAATGCCACCACCAACGACCTTTGGTCTGCACTCAGCAAAGCATCCAACCAGGATGTTAACAGTTTCATGGTAAGCAAAACCTATGTGTATATCCACTTTCCTTTCTAATGGCTCTATGAAGGATCCATGGATTCGCAAAATTGGGTTTCCTATCGTTACTGTGGGCGAAGAGCAGGGCCAGATTAGTGTTCGCCAAAACCGATTCCTCTCAACGGGAGATGCGAAGCCTGAAGAGGACCAGACAACGTGGTGGATTCCTCTCGGAATCAAGTCTGGCCCTAATCTGGCAGCCCAAGAGTCCCGTGCTCTTGTTTCGAAGACAGACACTATTCAGGACATTGGACAAGATTCTTTCTACAAGATCAACAAGAATCTTTCGGGATTCTATCGTACTAATTACCCCGCCAAACGACTAGAAAAGCTTGGCCAATCTCTCGACTTGCTGAGCACTGAAGATAAAATTGGATTGATCGGTGACGCTGCTGCTCTGGCTGTATCTGGGGAAGGCTCAACTGCTGCTCTGTTAGCTCTCCTAGAGGGCTTCAAAGGAGAGCAGAACTACTTGTCAGTTTTCTCTTTCCATCCTCCTTCTCAAAGGTTGATAGGTACATTTTCTAACGAATTCATTAGGGTGTGGTCTCAAATCTCTTCTTCTGTGGGCAACTTGCGGTCCGTGTTTGCGCAAAATGATTCCGTAGCTGCGGGACTCAAGAAATTTGCCCTCGAATTGGCATCCCCAGCTGCCGAAAAGATTGGCTGGGAGTTCAAAGCCGACGAGGACTATCTTACTATACAGCTTCGAAAGCTTCTCATCGGAATGGCAGGCCTTGCAGGCCATGAAAGGTATGGTAGCTCAACAATTTCTTATACCCCAGAATATATAGCTGACACTGTACCCCAGCATCATCTCCGAGGCCAAGAAACGCTTCGACCTTTGGGCTTCCGCTCAAGATAAGAATGCAATCCATACAAACCTGCGTGCAACTATTTTCAACATTGCGATTTCAGAGGGTGGGCGGAACGAGTTCGACAGCGTAAAGGATGAGTATCTCAAGACCGACTCTGTGGACGGCAAGGAGATTTGTCTGTCTACTCTTGGACGTACCAAAGACGCTGAGCTGGTCAACATCTACTTGGACTTTGTATTCTCTGACAAAGTTGCCATTCAGGATATCCACAGTGGTGCAGTTTCGTTGGCAGCGAACTCCAAAATGCGCCACTTTCTATGGGAGTACTTGAAGAACAACTGGAGCGCTGTTGCAGCTCGTCTCTCTGCCAACAATGTCGTATTTGAGCGTTTTGTGCGCATGGGGCTTTCAAAGTTCGCAGACCACAAGATTGCGGCCGACATTGCCTCATTCTTTAAAGACAAGGACACCAGTGCCTATGATCGTGCATTGGTGATTGTTGCAGACAGCATTCGAACAAACGCAAATTACAAGGAAAGGGATGAGAAGCTGGTGTTGGAGTGGCTTCAGGCTCATGGCTATGCCTGATTACGTGCGGGGAATAAACCAACAGTTTAAGATTTTGAAAATGTACATTGACCGTTAGAAATGGAATTGTGGTCATTTCGTAGTCGCTTCCTGGCCTAGACTATGTGCTGTCGGGCGTCATTAATATTGAAGTATTCTTTCATCATCCATTATCGGACTTCTGTCAGGTAGTTGACCTCCGTCAGATGAACGAATCAACCCTCCATCATTCGACGATGATGTTCGTATCTCTCGAGGGCAAAAAAGCCGAAAGCGACCTGAGGTTATCAAGTCGGCTTTGCTGTTGCGGTGGACCAGAACTAATTATCTAAGGAAAGTGGAGGTTTATTTTTGACTAGGGCGCTAGACCAGATTGGGTGGTAGGTCTGCCGGGGGCCAACGTGAAACGGTCACAGGCTACCTGCACGCTGGGCTCATCTGCTCTCCTGCACTCAGCAACGCAACCGCCATTTCAAGACCGCCGGTAGTCCATCTGGCACAACTCTTTCAAGCCCCATTTACATCACTTTCAAACCGCCATTTCTCTTCCCCGACCACCTACTATCCCCGCGTGTCCCATATACCTCTACTTTGTCTTCAAGAGACCTGTCTCCGTAGCAGATATCCTGCCTCTCATCCATCATGAATCCTGAGTGGTAAGTTTGACTGTCTGCCTACATCTGAAAATGGGATCCTGCCGCTCCTATCTTGCAACTTTTTGGAGTTTCTCCTTTCCTGTGCCCCTTTTACTTAGTGTCTTATTTCCATCCTTTCTTGTTCACATTGCTAATAATATTGCGTAACATCAGGGTGCCTCCGATCTCTCCTCCCTATCCCCCGATCTCAGAACACAGCCATTGCTAACGTTTTCGAATAGATACGACTACCTTTTCAAGCTCCTCCTCATCGGAGACTCTGGTGTTGGAAAGTCCTGCTTGCTGCTCCGATTTGCAGATGATACCTACACGGAAAGCTACATCTCTACTATCGGCGTCGATTTCGTATGTCTCCTCCCTATCTTAGTGATCCACCCTCACCATACCTTCTCGATACCTGTTCACTTTAGGAGGATTTATGGCCTGCTAAATACTTTTTTTTCCACTAGAAAATCCGCACCATCGAACTTGACGGCAAGACCGTGAAGCTTCAGATTGTATGAGCTCCCGCAATATCTCCTAAGCTTCTATGTGTAACTGACACATACATAGTGGGACACCGCCGGTCAGGAACGCTTCCGAACCATCACATCGTCTTACTACCGTGGTGCCCACGGTATCTGCGTCGTATACGATGTGACTGACATGGACTCCTTCAACAACGTCAAGCAGTGGCTCCAGGAAATTGATCGCTACGCCACCGAGGGTGTCAACAAGCTGCTCGTTGGCAACAAGAGTGATATGGAGGACAAGAAGGTCGTGGAATACACAGTTGCAAAGGTCCGTATTTGAAGAGTCACCCTGCAAACCCTCTTGATATATTTCACGGAATTCGAATCTGTTGTTTTTGTCGCGGCTTGCTGACTCTCTTTGGTGTTTTTTAGGAATTCGCCGATAGCCTTGGAATCCCATTCCTGGAAACCTCCGCAAAGAACGCTTCCAACGTCGAGCAGGCTTTCTTGACAATGGCAAGACAGATTAAGGAGCGCATGGGCACTGCTACTGTCAACAACAAGCCAACTGTGCAGGTTGGTCAGGGCCAAGGTGTTCAGTCTGGATCTGGAGGCGGCTGCTGCTAAACGAATCATGTCACCACCCACCTGCTGCTAAACCTCAAATCGTCGTGGTCAAAAAGACAGAAAATAAACTAAATAAGCGCCACATCGGCGGTCTGATATTTAGCAACTCTATCCCTCTTTTCCAGCATGGCTCGAATATGGTAATAACGAATCTTAATTAGCTGGGGAGGATTGTTGGACTATATCGATTCGCCACGCTTTAGCCGGCTTGCCTTTGTTTCTATACAGGATTACACTACTGATTCTTTTTCGTCATATCTTCTTCCCCGGTTTCCCTTTCCTATTCTGTCTTTTTCCTTCTGTGTTTCTGTCCCTTCCAGTTTCTGTTTTGCGGCTTTTTTTAACGGCATCTTTACATCCATTTCTTCAATGTTTCTTAGGTTGGATTCCATGCAATTTTTTGTCAGGCTCAATTAATGGGGAATGCATGAATGATTAGTGGATTGCTTGTCTGGTGGTATTGCATAGGTTGTAGGATTATAAACCTTACAGATAGTCTCCCTATGTTTTATCAATCATTTTCTCATTTCTAGACTCTTGGGTGATGATGACCTGTATGCTGGAGGATTAACTTGCTGATATATTACTGCCCAGGAGGGTGAGGGATGTACCATGGTAGTCTGGAAAGTTACAGCTCTTGAGGGTATTTCTTAAATCTTCTACCTATATCTTCAAGATGATTGGTTTCATCGTCACCTATAGTCTAAGCGCAGTTAGAACAGAAGCCCAGCTATGGTTTGCTTGTGTAGTTAATTTTCCTTTCCTTACGCAATGCCTCTTGCCAACTGTCAGACTCGGCAAACGTCATGGATTTGTGACGATAACAATACAATAATGGCTTGTGACCCCTTATGCAGGAACACAGGCACGAGGAGGGTTGATGGTCCAGATACTAGGCAAAGGGACGTGTTCGAGAATATCTGGAGGCTAAAATGTGTATGTCGGAGATAAATGGCTGCTAGGTCGTAAGATCATATAAATTAAATATTAATCGTGTCTAGTCGAGATATCCCCCTCCACATGACCTTGTCCACATTATCACATGTCACTCCTGGTGGCCGAGTGAGCGGTGTTTTGAGTTACCTACTTGGGTGTTTCTGGGTGTGGCTCTTTCTTCTTGAAATGCGCACTGTAGTACTCCATATATTATAAACACCGTAGAACCAAGCGAGAATGAATAGAGGTTTAGTTGTTAGCCTGTAGCTAACTAGGCCTTGTTTTTTTTTTAATACAATTTGAAGTAGACATTTCAAACGATAAACATTCTTGTAGGTAAAATTAATTACAAAAAAATACAAAAAGAAACGTCCAGGGAGAGGCTCGAACTCTCAACCTCTCGATGATCTGTTATTAACAGTCGAACGCGCTAACCTAATTGATATTAATAATTGAAGATTTGTATTAATCAGGAAAGGGAACTAACCAATTGCGCCACCCAGACAGGATTGGTTCATCGGGCAAAATTTTTGTCTTATACAACATGCCATGAAGTACGAGTACCTGATCTTGGCGGGTACACTGTAGGTTCTACTTACTCTATTTAATAAAGAAGAAATAGAGAAAGAACAACTTGTTGTGGGTTTTCGTAATAGCTATACTTTACTAATTTCTCGCACTTCTTTCTTTTTCGAGTGAGTTACAACATGGTTAAATCATGGGAGCACATGACTGAGTCCCCAAACCTGGGGGAAGTACATTTTGAACCTTGTCAGCTTAATTATTAATAGTAATGCGCTGTGGAAGGTGATGGAGGCAGGTATATAATTGCCAGGTAGTGACAGGTGTAGATAGCCTTATGTTCTTAATATTATTGTTCCGTCACTACGGAGTAGATAAATTTTAATTGACAAGAAGATGTTCCATTTCCCAAGACATGTGGATAATATGTATCTATGGTGGAGCCGACCTTCACTTTCCCCAGTAAAGATTTCCTGGAAGAAACTGCACTTAAAACCAACCAGAAATGAAACTCATAAGGTAGATAGTGAATATCTGTTGAAGAATAGGGGAGCAGAACCTCGGCCTTGCACTCAGCCTATATCCTTAGTGCACTGGCTCCGAAATGTGTTTCTCGGGTGTTGTGATAAAAGACCACACTATATATTAGTAGTAAACGAAGAAGTACATTGGGTACGAACCTCTCGCTCATAGGCAGGAATAATGATCACCGAAATTCCATTCTCCCCAGCATCTCTGTCCTATCTCTGCCTGTCTTCAGGGGAGGTTCTTGTCGACTCGGGCGGAACGTGAGAGGGACCCCTCGATCAGCCGAGGCACAGGATTCCGGTAAACGTCATGCAAACCAACAGTAATTCCCCATACTAAGCCGATCCCAAGCATCTTCAATCTGCGCTCCAGTTGCCCCTTCCAATTCCTCCCGACGACCGTTTAGGTTCTTTTTGTACATCACTCCTTTCCCCCCCCTTATTCCTTTACACCCCTTCCCCTTCTCGGCTTTCTATTTTAATTCCCTAATCTCCTGATATTAGAATCCTGCCGCTCCTTTCAACTACCCAGTGGAACGATAAGACACGCTATAGCCCAATCCAATATAAAAGAACGAATCTACACAGAAAACACCTCATCACCTCGACCTTGACGAACCCGAGCCATTTGTCTTCACGATGTCTCTTTCTAAGATCGAAGATCCAAAGAAAGTCGCTGCATCCGCTGTAATCCAGCAGAGCGACAACATTGCACATGCTTTGGCTGGTGCGGGGGGTGGTATCCTCTCCATGGTGCTGACGTGCGTGCATCAAGGCTCCTGATCTATGGGCGATCACTGATCATCATGCTCGCAGGTATCCTCTTATTACTCTTTCTACACGAGCTCAGGTTGAATCCAAGCGAGCCCATTCCTCCACCGCTGACGCCGTCCGACGCATTATCCAGAGGGAAGGTTTTGGTGGACTCTATGCTGGCCTCGACTCTGCACTATTTGGTATTAGCGTTACCAACTTTGTGTACTACTACTGGTATGAATGGGCTCGCTCCGCATTCGAGAAGGCCGCCGCGAAGGCCGGCCGATCGACGAAGCTCTCGACCGTCGAGTCGATGATTGCCGGCGCAATCGCTGGAAGCGCAACCGTCTTGCTCACCAACCCCATCTGGGTTATCAACACAAGAATGACTGCCCGCAAGTCTGAACCGGAAGAGCAGTCGTTACCTGGAGCTCCCAAACAGCAGCGGGCATCAACAGTCAGCACTTTGATGCAGCTGCTCAGGGAAGAGGGACCGAAGGCCCTTTTTGCTGGTGTCTTGCCAGCTCTCATCTTGGTGATTAACCCTATCCTGCAGTACACCATCTTCGAACAGCTGAAGAATGCCGTGGAGCGTCGTCGGCGTATGACGCCTAAGGATGCCTTCTACCTCGGCGCTCTTGGAAAAATCCTGGCGACCTCAATCACATATCCTTACATTACCGTGAAGAGTCGGATGCATGTCGCTAGCAAGGATGGCCCCAAGGAAAGCCTGAATGAAAGTCTGAAGAGGATTATCAGGGAAGAAGGTTACGTGGGATTGTACAAGGGTAAGTTCCATTCGCAAATGTGACTGTTAAACCACCCCGTACTTATATATTGTGAATAATAGGCATTGGGCCTAAGGTTACCCAAAGTGCGATCACCGCAGCATTCCTGTTCGGCTTCAAAGACGTCCTATATGACACGATGGTAGCACTCCGAAGTAAGGGTCGTGTTGGCGCCAAATAAATGAACACTATTTCTCGTGAGATGGTGTGGTAAGTACGCAACTGTTAATAGGAGGGTTAGTGATGCCTCGAGGTGTGCGAGATGGTACCCCTGGTATAGTGACTGGAAATCTCAGTACAATGATCACTTGTTTTGAAGCCACCTCCTGAGTGACAGCTCCCATCCTTCAAAATTTATGGATGTCCTGCTACCATTCCAGATTGGGTGGTAGAGCCATGGAAATGCAGTATGCAGTACACACCAAGCATTGCGAACAACTTGACCAAGTTTTTTTCTCTCTTAATACGGTGTAGAATGGCATACCATGTATATGTTCAGTTTTATTTCTTATGTGTCGATTCTATATATTTTTGCCTTCAAAAATGCTCAAGTTTTTTTTTGCTGTTTGATCATCTACTCCGCACCATTTAGAATAATAATTCCCCTTTTGGACTTAAAGTGGTTTAATTATACCGCCTACCACTTTAGAAATACAGATCTATCTCAGTGTTCGCGTTCACGCGCGTTGCTAGTGCCAAGTTCCCCCATTTCTTTGTTGCCTCTGGACATTACACCAACCCATAATACTTCCTATTTTGCTTACAAAGTCTCTGCATTTCGCATATGCAATCACCTAATATCTGATCCCCCGCCTCGAAGCTAATATCCACTTTCGGTGTCCTAGGTGATTCTGGTGATAGTGTTCGTGTAAGTTGCTCTGCTAGATTCTTTCAACTCCAGTATTTTCTAAACAATTTTTGGTTTATTTTCCAGTGTCCTCTATTTCACCCGCACCTATAGTTTATGGAGAATACTCGCTATCTCTCTGTTCCTGCATTACTACCCCCCCTTTTTGAAGCCACCAACAGGCCTTCACTGATACCGTTCCATTGAGTCGGTGACAGAAAATGGCGCTCGCGCCCTCAACGTAACAAAGGGCAGAAAATCACCATCATTCATCATTTATCTCCCCTAAAGCCCCGAAAACGCGCCTTTCATATCTCCGCGTCAAACCCCATATCTCCCTTTATTGTCTGCTGTCGAACACTGGAGCACTGGAACACTGGAACACTTTCGGGGGTCAAGGCAAACGCGCTGTCACTCCAGTTGATACAGCTCCTAAAAGTGTGATCGCTATCATGCGCATTATCAAGACTTATTAGAGGAAAAGGATATTACTCGTGTCTCACGGTATGAGAGATCAAACCTAGCTCGATAATTACAATACTAATGCTTAATTACGACTTAGGCTTTGTCCGAAATGGAGAGGGAGACTTTCCCGTACCCAGTTTCCTCCAGCCCGTCCTTATTTGGAACTGAAGACCCTTCTGTGGTTGAGGAACACGAGATACTTTTGTCACAGTTTATGAGTTTTACCTCTCACAGAGGACAGGAACCTCCCAGAGGAGGCCATGAATCAGAGCCTCCGAAGCTGAATGTTTGCCGCCCACTCACTCCTAATGACTCGGCGGCTCGGCCTGCCCCAACGTGGAAGAGTCCCTGGAGGTCCGCACAAAACCCCCCTCACCCAGAACTGCTCAAGGACCGGCTTAACATGGCTCAGAGCCGCGCTGAGCCGCATCGTCTAGCAAGCGCACAAACATCCAGCGATACACAGCACGATCGTATCAAGGCCGAGAAAAAGCCAGAGGAAAAAACTGTCGTTCTACCTACACCCCGTGTAAAGACACAGGCTCGCTCAAAAACCCCAGCTCCAAGACAATCGCAACCATCCCCAACTGCCAAATCAACAGAGGATTCTCCTAGAAATGGGCGGATGCGACGCTCTGGCCGTACAAGGACAGGACCCACGAATTATTATCAAAAAGTCCACCTCTACCTCTCTGGGTCGGAGGCTGAGGAAGAGCCATACGCGGAGAAGTCAAGATCATCATCGTTAAGCGAGATTCAGGCCAGACAATCCCTAGTCTATCCTTCCCCACGCTGCACAGCCGATCCCAGCGATCAAGGTGGCAAGCGAAAGCTGGGCTCTCTTGGGGGCCTTTTGCGGCGACGTGAGTTAGGTTACAATACAGGTCGGCAGGTACGTTCCAGTGCTGCTACCGACTTCAAGGTCTCCAAATCTTGGAAAGGTGCATCAAACGACATCATTGTGTTGGCTTGGTCTCCCGACGGGACAAGGTTTGCCGCTGGTGCTACTGCACAATGTGATGAACACAACATGGAATACAACCGAAGGAATAATCTCCTTCTTGGCGATCTGACAACCAACTTTCTGGACGAACTGCCTGACCATTGGCTGCCTCGTCATTCACAAAGGGCTGCAGCAAGTCGAGTTGTTAACGACGCCCGCCTTTATATGAGTGTTACCGCTATGCAGTGGTTTGATGACACTCTTTACACTGCTAGCTACGATAACACAGTTAAGATATGGCATTTCCCCGGGAACAAACCCACTTGCTACAAGTCTTTGAAACATGGCTCCAAGGTGGAAGTCATGGCTCGTTCGAACCTTAATGAAAACATTCTAGCCACAGGTACGAGCTCTGTGGGCCTTTGGCTGGTCGAGGATTCAGCATTCATTCCGCTTCAACCCGCCCGACAGAACTCAAAAAAAGAGATGGAATTGGTGTCGACTTCTTTAGCATGGGGCATACATACGAAAACTACGAATATCTTGCTTGCAGGAATGTCTGAGCGGGAAGATTCAGGGGTGCCACAGAATGGTCTCCTTGCAGGATGGCTGATCGCGGAGGCTTCAACTACGCCTATGCGGTTCTCGCCCGACTCACAGAACATATTTGATATTAAATGGCATCCTACCTTACCCACGTTTGCTACTGCCAGTTCGGCGGGCCAATTGGCCTCGAGACACACCAGATCGGTGGTCAGCCTGTATGACCCGCTGAGATGGAAGGCACGCACGATGGAACTTGATTGTCCAGCTTTGGATATGAATGATATCACATTTTGCCCGATGAATACAAATTACATGACTGCTAGCTGCACAGATGGGGTCACGTATGTCTGGGATAAGCGCAATCCGGACAGAATTCTACATCAACTCCGACACGGGGAGCCGCTTAACCAAATAGATGAGACCATACCCAAGGAGCAGGCGGATGTCGGAGTGCGAGTAGCTCTTTGGGGTGATCAGATAGATGAGTTCTACACAGGGTCTTCTGATGGGATGCTGAAAAGATGGGATATTCTTCGAGCTCCGGAGGATGTGCTTGTTGAAAACGTCGCAGCTTTTGGTGAAGAAATAATGTGTGGTGCATTTTCGCCGGATAAATCAAATCTTTTGATTGGCGATTGCTCCGGCGGCCTCAATATTTTATCTTCAGGACCTTTTGTGAACGATGAAAATCTCGAGATGTGCTTTCGTCGATGTGAAGAAGAAATACCCGCGAACGAAGCTTTGGACCCCGAATCAGGCGTTCAAGCTGCGCGGGAGCTGCTATCATCTGGCCAGATTGTACGAGATCCCATGTATGGGCCCGGTCAAGGACCGCAATATAAAGGACCCTTCGGCGCCTGGGCTCGACCAAAAGGCACTTCCCCGGATCAAATTGCGCGAACCCCATTGATTTCTGAGTTGCAACAGCAACAGCTCTCGGGAACTCATCCTCGAAATCGACGGGGCCTAAATGGAAAACTTCGAAAGGAAGTCGAGAGCCATATAAAACTGGCACAAATCCGCAACCATCGAGCCCCAAACAAACGAAAGAAAGGATGGCGAACGCACTCGAACCAGGTTGCGTATAACGGTGGTGGAATTTTCGTCGACCTCGCCTGCGATGATGATGACGATGATGATTTAGACCGCCGGATTTTCTCAAATTCGGCACATAATAGTAAGCGAGCTGTGCCAGGGATATTTTCTAAAACCGTCAGAGTGGAAGCTGAAGTTATCGATTTGACCGGAGATACCGATGATGAGGAGAGCGCCACAGAAAACGTCATGAAGGACGCCAAACCAGCCGCGGCCACTAGAGCATGGGCCACGATTGCCACAGAATATGAGGATGATCTAAGTGATGACTTCTGGTGGCCGGAAAACCACTTGATCAAACCCAATTTTAATGACTGATATTTCGAGCCGCATTATTTAAACTTATGGTTTCGGCGCATTACCTACTCTGAGCGATTTTACCAGTGCAGCATTCTTGTGATTAAATGATGGCATGTCTCCCGATTCTTGTATATATGAGAGCAGCCTTATGATAATATGGATATTTCTCACGACCCTACGTCGACTCTCCATTCGTGACCGTTAAACTTGTGAAATCTGGGTGATTGTTTTAGGGCTGGTCCATTCCCATCTACCCACGCCTGAACATGTCAGATTACAATTCTAGAAGATTCCCGAGCGCCAACTTCTAGAGTATCTTCATTTATCAATTCTTGGCTAAATTCCAAATCCCTGGTTGTGGTTGTAGCCACATGACGGGACCAGCGTGGCTTAGAGACACAGCCACAAAATCCGCGTCTTCAGAAGAAAATCGACATGAGTAATCATGTATAGAGTAACTACTACTTACTAGTAGTAACTAGTAAGCAAACTTAGCAAAGTATTGTACTCCAAGAACTCTGGTTGTCAAATATGCGGACTAGAAAACCGCCAATGCCGAATGTCCCGGACGGTGGGCGCAGCCACTCTCAGGCCGGACTAGATGCATCCATGGAATCGAAGATACCTAATCTTATTAATTATGGAACAATAACATAATAATACAAGAACTAGACGGAGTAGTCTGACTCCGTCTTCTCCTCCAACCCCTCATTTATCTACATCTTAATCCCGCCGGCTCCCTCTCTCCTCCCTTCATCCTTCTTTGATACCCACAGTCGAGTTTGTGACAAGATGTCCTTTGCCCCACCACCCGGTCCCCCTCCCCCCTCTGTTCCTGAGGGATGGACATCACAATTCGACAGCAATTATAATCGATGGTGAGATTATCTACCCATTTTCTACTATCCTGAAAGCTCAACCAATTAACATCCTCAACCCAGGTTCTACGTCAATCTCTCCACCGGAACCTCGCAATGGGAACCCCCTCACGCCACCCCTCCCGCTCCTGCCCCCCCCATTTCCCCCCCGACAACAGGAGGACCCGGGAACGCACACACTCCCTCAACACCGGCAGCAGAATCATCAGCTCCACCCCCATCCTATGAAGATTCCGGTCCCAGCGACCCTTCCGTCGTCGCGCGCGCCGGTGACAAAAAGACCCCATCCACCCTAGCCTCCAACAACCCCTACCACTCCTCTGATCCTGGCGCACCAGGAAGCAGCAGCAACAGCAGCGCCGCAAAGCACACTGTCGACAGCGACGCCGAATTCGCCGCCAGACTCCAAGCAGAGGAGGACTCTCGTGAGCGAGGCGCAAACTCCGATTACTACAACGGAGCCGCTTCGGCCTCTTCGTCGCCGGCCCTCGCCCAGCAGAACACAGGCAGCAGCAGCGGTACAGGAAAAGACAAGTCCCGCGCAAAGGGCGGCTTCTTCAGTAAACTCATGGGCAAGTCCTCCTCCGGCAGCAACAGTGGTGGCTCCTACTCCCGCCCCCCACAGTCAAACTACCCTCCGCCACAACAGCAACAGGGATACGGCGGCTATCCGCCCCAGGGTGCGTACCCCCCGCAACAGCAATACGGGGGTTACCCGCCGCAGCAACAGTACGGTGGGTACTATCCCCCGCAACAGGGGTATAACCAGTACGGTGGCTATCCGCCCCAACAAGGGTATTATCCGCAGGGGATGGCACAACAGCAGAGACCCGGTCGCGGAGGCGGTGGAATGGGAATGGCTGGGGCGGCCGCGTTGGGTGTAGGTGGTGGATTGCTTGGAGGTATGTTGTTGGCTGACGCGTTGGATGATGATGATCACGGTGATTATGGAGGAGGCGATGATTTCGGAGGGGATTTCTAACCTCCCTTTTTCTCTAATATACTTGCGTTTTTTTTGATTTTGATCTTCGTCATGAGATATGGCCCAGTTGACTCTCTTTATACCGGTTATGATTGACTTGTTATTTTATGACTTGTTCTTATGATTGGATTTGATCTGGCGTTTATGATTGTGGTAAATATGAGCTTTTCATGTTCCTGGCTGTGTTTAGTAGTACATATCCTTATTATTCATGTATAGATTAGATACCAATAGGTTCATGCCAACTGTAAGTACCAATTCCACACAAATCGAAGGACCCCTCACAGTTAAGTAAATTCAACTTGTTCTGTATTTCTAACCCCAACTAATCCTACAACCAAAGCACCGCCTAACCTCTTCTAATCCAACCCAACTCAGCATTCAGCATTCAGCATTCAAACCCAAATCTACCTCCTCTTCGCCCCCCGATTCTCCCTCCCACTCGCCGCGGCAGCCGCGGCGGGCTCCGACGCACCCTGCTCCCTGGGCTTCGCCCCAGCCATCCACCCCGCCAGATCAAAGTTCCCAGGGGCACCACCAGCCAAGGC
This sequence comes from Aspergillus panamensis, assembly GCA_027569225.1. Taxonomy (NCBI): domain Eukaryota; kingdom Fungi; phylum Ascomycota; class Eurotiomycetes; order Eurotiales; family Aspergillaceae; genus Aspergillus; species Aspergillus panamensis. The sequence continues at coordinate 615,629 of JAPDER010000007.1, forward strand.
ATTCTGCGTAGCACCGGTGATAGGCGAAGAGCGAGACTGTTTTTCGAATTCGGCGCGCATTTCGGGGTCCACTGCTCAATCATATTAGCATCAAAACCGCACAACCAGAACCATAAATCACTACTCGGGAGGTGAGATACCCCCGAATGATAAAAAGATGTTTTCTTATCGATTTGGGAATCGGGGGTTAAGGAGGTAGGTAAGTAGATATAGGACGTACTATTCTCCATAAGCTTCGGCATCCCGAACGTAAACCCCAACGCTACAATCGCCAGCAAAATCATGGGATTCTTAAACAGCGTCAATGGAGAGACTATCATCCATCCATCCATCCAACCAACCACGATTAGCAAAAACATCCCTCAAATCAACTGCTCCAGACAGACAAGCCAAGCCAAACCCGTCCAGAATGAAATTCAAAGAGAGGGAGAGAGGGAGAAACTCACACTTCTGCCTAACCTCGTAAAACCCCTTCCGGCCCACAACCCTCGCCTCAACCTCTACATCCACCTTCCTAGACGCAGCAGCATCCGCAGAACGGACAAATTTCTCCACCCCGCGATTATCCCACGGGTTGCCGCGGAACGTCTCCCAGACTCCTAGCACGGATCCATCGGCGGCGATATCGACGCGGTACGGGGCGAAGACGTACTCCGCGGAGCGGATGTCGAGGAGGTAGGACTCTGTTTCTGTTGTAGTGGTAGAGGGGGAGAGGTCGGTGAAGACAAAGGATGCGGAGCGGGTGAGGGGGGCTGTTAGTGGTCCCGAGGAGGAAGATGAAGAGGAGGAAAGGGTTGCATGGGTGCCGGCTGGGAGGACGTTGGGGTTGGGGAGGAGGTTGGATGGGGGGATAGTGATGGTTAAGGAGGAGAGGACGGCGGGGGATAAAGAGAGGAGAGAGAGGAGGATTGGATTGAGGAGGTGCATTTTTGGGGTTGCGGATTTATGAGTATCCTAACAGGTAGGATTGATTAGGGGTGGTGAGTGGGGTAGAGGAGGGGTGGAAAGTGAGGAGGTGGTGGAGGGAGCTGGAGATGAAGCTGGAGTGGGAGAAAGTAGTGCCAAGCTTGGGTTTAGTGTCACGACGGGACTATAAATCCACATGCTAGTAGCTACATCTAGACTCCGAAGCCATTTACATTGTGTTTACTTGGAAAATAACATAGAAAAATAACGGGAATTCTAGAATATTAATACAATAACAATGCTAACTTATACGGAGCGGAAGATAAGAATGCTGAAGAATGAGGGTAGGCCAATCCTGGACCTATACGGATATCAGTCCGGGATTTTTTCATCAAACGCGTATATACAGTGTTAAGCTTCACCACTCCAGAGGTTGACATCTATAAAAATAATGTAAAACAGTGAAAGCCTCTATAGCTTAGCCTTAGGAGCAGATTGCTCGGCAGTCGCATCCTCATATAGCTTGTCTAGAAGCCCACGGTACTTCTTCACAACAGGAGGTCGCTTCAGCTTGAGACTGTAAGAAAGTAATTAGCATCTCTGCATACCCAAGTTAAACAAAAGGGAGGGGGAAAAAAACTTACGTCGGTGTCAGAAGGTCGTTTTCAACTGTGAATGGCTCAAGCATCAGAGCGAAATTCTTGACCCGTTCGTATCCGGCAAGCTTGTTCTTCTTCGCAACCCGCTCTAGATCCCTCAGGATTGCCTTGCGAATCTTGTCATCGTTCAATACAGCCTTCATACCCTCGACATCGGTAGGCTCGAATTTCTGGCCGAGCACCTTGCTGGCGAAGGGCGCAAACAGATCCGGCTGAATGCCAAAGATACCGACCAGGAAGGTCTGTATACTGTCACCGTGGACGTAGCCCTGGGCAAAGTAGCCGAGCTCAGCTAGGAAAATACCCTCCAGGCGCTCGGGAGAGATGTACTCTCCCTGAGCCAGCTTGAGAACGTTCTTGCGGCGATCAATGATGATAATACGGCCGCTCTCATCAATAGTGGCGACATCGCCCGTGCGGAACCACCCGTCCTCGGTGATGGCCTTGGAGGTCTCTTCGGGGTTCTTGAAGTATTCGCTAAAGACGCTGGGCCCGCGCATAAGCAGTTCACCACGAGGGTGAGGCTTGTCATCGACTGAGTACTCCATGTCAGGAAGAGAAAGCAGGCAAACCTCTGTGCAGGGGGCAAGGCGTCCGCAGTTTCCAGCGGTAAGATCATGGGGGGACTGGGCGCACCCTGTGGCGTATGTCTCGGTTAAGCCGTAACCCTGAACAAAATCGGCGCCAGTCGCAACACGGAGGAAGTTTTGAACAGAAGGATCTAAAGGTGCAGACCCCGAAACCAGGGTGCGGCAACGTTCCAGACCAAGAGCAGCAGAGACCTTCTTGGACCAGATGCGATCATACAGGGCGTGCTTCACAGTAGCCTGGGAAGGATCCGGGTTATTCAGGTTGGCGGTTTTGGCCGCAACAACATGACGGGACAAGGCTCCCTTGAAGCCAGGAGCCTCAATGGTGGCGGCACGGATGGCATTTGCGAAGCGGCCGTAAAGACGCGGGACGGAGATGAATCCGCTGGGTTTCAGTAACTTAAGGTCGTCAACGAGCTCGAGGATATTGCCGTGGAAATAACCAATTCGAGCACCGGCCCAGAAAGCGACCTGCTCCGATAGACGAGCATAGATATGAGCCAGAGGCAGATAGGAGGCCAGGGTGTCACCGGTGCCCTGGGGGATCGTAACAATAGCAGCCGAGGTTGCTGAGACAGCGTTGGCGTGGGTCAGAACGACACCCTTAGGTGCGCCCGTGGTACCGGAGGTATAGTTGATGGTGACAATGTCGGAGGGTTTAGGGGGGGTGACGGGACGTCCGGAAGAAGCACCCAACTGCTCCACCTGATCTATGGTGTAGATCGAGATATCCTGTCCAGCAGCAATAGACTCCAGGATGGCGTGCTTCGAGTGGCCATTCTGCTCACCAGCATCGAGAGGATCCAGACTGACAATAATCTTCAGAGAGGGTAGTAAAGGTTTCAGCTTGAGCAGAGTGGGGATGTGAGGTAGGGACGTCACGACACAGCTCAACTCGGCGTGGTTGATGATGTACTCAGTCGCATCGGCAGCAAAAACATCATAAATCGAGACGGAGTACAGGCCCTGGGACATACATGCCAGATCTATTATAGTTAGCCATCCATCCGATTAGCTAAACTCCGGGATAAATCATACCGGTAATCTGCCATTCCGGTCGGTTCTGGCACCACAGGCCGATACCATACTGGCCAGGACGAGAGCACTCATGCTTGTTATGCAGTTCCACTAGACCGGCACCGAAATCCGCTCGTCGCTTCTGAACAGTCTGATAATCAATCCACTGGTAAGGCCCGTAGGCCTTGGTGACCGGGTCGTAAGGGCGCCATCCGAGACAGTGGTTCTTTGGGACTCGGTTTGCGGTGCTTTCGAACATATCATGTGCGGTGAGGACCTGAGTGATAAGCAGAATGGTTAATCTCCGCTCCACTGCAAAGGGCAAAACAACTCGAAAAAGCCATGTTAAAGGAAAAGCTCTCGCTGGACATACCTGAGGATCTAGCGTCGTTACCAACTCCTTTTGTGTGTTCCATGCCCGGTAAACCTTGCTGCGTCCAGGCTTCTCTGTGCCGGGGATGGCAACAGAGTAGGGGGTGCGTTTCGGGGGCTCCTCCCGGAGTTCCTCCGCACGGGCGAAATGAGTAGGCTGCTGTGAGAAAAACATGGCGGCGGATATCTGTAGCGACGTTGACGCTTCGAGCAAAGGTAAGCCAATTCGCGATGGGGAGCAACCGACCCGATAACCAGAAGTCTATCAGCAGGGAGTGGGGGGGAGGAGGAGGAAGAAAGAGGGATGAGAAAAAAAAAAGGTAATTGGGTAATCCAAATGCGGGAGGGGTGGCTGTTATAGGGAGGAATGTAGGAAAAGAAAGAGACAGAGAGACAGAACAAGAAAAAGACGGGGTAAACTACTTCTCACCACCGCTAGTAGAGTTCAAGTTGTACATACTCTGTACCTGTCATTACTCTTCCTGTACTTAGAATAATTCAAGCCGGGATTGTCTCCAGCCCGAAATTATGGGGTTTCGGGACAGCCGATGAGTGGCTGATCCAACACGACGAGGTCCGCAGTGCTCCACGATGTCAACGATTTCTCCAACAAGCCTCGGTACTTTGACGACTTCACGCTGTGTCTTATCTGGGGGCATAGGCTAGGATGCATGACCATATTGTCTCATGAGTACCGAGGCGCATCGCATTTTTCAGGCATTATATTATGTCTCTCTATTTGGGTATATCCCCCGAGGACCGCCAAATGAACATATGATTCTCAGGGGATCGTGCTTCAGAAAATTGAAATAGGAGGAATCTAATCAACCAACGTTCGATTCTCTCGATCAGAAGACAAAATATTCGACCTAAAAAGCAGTCTGGTGATATCTTTCTCACATGTTATTTCATCACCTCTCGACTCATCCACCAACCAAATCAAGTTCCCAACCAGCAAGGCAGCTGGCTTGCATTGGGGACCCGCACTGGTTCAGGTTCGATTAGACAGGCAGTTGGACTGGTCCAGGGTCTAGTCAAGTACCAATAGGTCTACTCTTGGAATCTGCGCCGAGAGCCTAGAGGAGCCATGGGGGTGGAATCGACGCCGACACTTTTGATTGCACGTGCCGGGGTGCATGTGAAGTTGAGACATAAATCATGATTTCAATAAGCTCAATCCAATCCGTGGAAACTTAACTTTGATTATTACTAGGTATCGATCATTCTTCTCCGGACTGTCTCTCAGTCTCGACTGATTGTTTCTTTCTTGGTGGCTGAGAACTTCCGGGGTTCCCCGCGTTCCAATTTTGCCACGGACTATTCTGTACTCGATACTTGAATCTCGAGTATTTTCATTCCGACCTTTTGTCTCCATTTGCCTTTACAAAATAAACATCGCGATATTTGATATGCAATAGATAGAAGCAGAGTCATTAAAAGTCAATGCTATTGTAAATCACCCAACTCCATGCCAATGCTGACTTCCCAGAACCACATATAGAAATCTATACTGTACAATTGGACTTGGTATCCACAGCAGCAGAGTAAGAAAAGAACCAACATGAACCGTCGCCAGAGGACTCTTTCCAAACGAAATATAAATAGGAGAGGATAAACGCTATTCTAAAACCACATAAAGTTAACAAATATACAGAAATATAAACACCGAAAGAATCTTGGCATCTGCTTAGCCAAGCACAGCGTTATAAACTCGCTTATACCACTTGGTAGGAGTCGTGGTCTCCCAGTACTCATTTTCCAAAGCGAGCCGGCCAGTGTCAATATCGGCATCGATGGGGGCGACAAATGACGGTCGATAGATGATCTTGTGGCCCAAGTAAAGCACTACAAAGAGAATGACACTGATGTAGGCGATGAAAAAGTCCTTGACGCTGAACGTCGGGATCCAAGCGGTGAAGCCCTGGGTGATGATGATCAGGACGTTGAAGAAGAGTCCGTACCAAGAGTAAAATGGCTGCCACAGCGCCTTGTACGGGAGGAGGTCGCGGGAGATGTTGCGAGCCTTCAGCGCCCGCATGAAAGCGAGGTGGCAAGCATTGAGTGATGCCCATGTGATGAATCCCGCTACACTGGAGATGTTCAGGAACCAATTAAACACCGTGCTTCCCGCACTCGAGACGTTCATGAAACCGAGAAGCCCAAAGGCGGCAGTGAATGCGACACTGAAGTAGGGCACGCCATTCTTGGTGGTCTTCTTGAATATCCGTGGGGCGAATCCCTCCTGGGCCAGACCAATGAGGATACGACTGGCACTGTAGACGTTGGAGTTAGCGGCGGAAAGCACCACAGTCAACAGCACGGCGTTGATGATGCCTGGGAGCACCTTCACTCCCGCAAGGTTCGCTGCGATCACGAACGGCGACGAATTGGCATCGCTACCGCCCTTCAAGAGGTTTTCGTTGTCGGAAGGTACCAAAATTCCAATGAAGAATATGGTCAGGACGAAGAAGAACAAGATACGGAAGAAGGTCTTTCGAATAGCCGAAGGAACTGTCTTGCGGGGGTTCTCGGTTTCACCAGCGGCGATACCAACCAGCTCTGTTCCCTGATAAGAGAATCCAGCTTGGATCAGAACCGACCAGAAGGCGACAAACTTGGCCGTCGAATCGGGGGTGACATAGTCATAAGGGTTGAACGGCCCAGGGTGAGCCCAGTACCGGAAGCCCAGGTAGCCCTGCTCACCCACACCTGCGTCCACGCAAATGGCGAAGATCATAAACCCAATCACAGTGATCACCTTGATGCTAGAGAACCAAAACTCCAGTTCGCCGAAGAAATTGACGGGCAAGAAGTTGAAGATCGTAATCACCACCCAAAAGACTGCGATAAAGATAGCGATGTTGATATCCTGATTCCAGTATTGAATGATCAAACCCGTGGCTGTCAATTCGAGAGCGAATGTGATCGCCCAGGAGAACCAATAGATCCAGCCCATAGCAAAGCCAAGACTAGGATCGATCAGGCGGGTAGCGTATGAGGTAAAAGCTCCAGGAATCGGGATATACGTCGCAATCTCTCCGAGAGCTGTCATGACCGAGTACACAATCGAACCAACGAAAATATAAGCGATCAACGCGCCGACGGGGCCAGCGGTCGCAATCGCACTTCCGCTGCTAATAAAAAGACCTGTACCGATTGTTCCACCTAAAGGAGTTCAGCATGCACTGCATTTCCTCCCGAAAAAGATACCAGATATTGAGAGCATACCAATGGCAATCATTTGTAGATGTCTGCTCTTCAACCTCCGTTTGAGGTCCGGCAGCGGGTTCGACTCGCGAGTAGCACCATGTTTCTCGCAATCTACCTCGTCGAACTGGGGGGAAGGGTTTGTTGGCGGAATCTGGATGGCCTCCTCGTTGGCCATCATATCCTTTCCTGCTTCGCCCGCCTTTTTACCAAAGGCCATGTTGGGGCCGCAACGATCCGGTCTCTGAAGATTGGATGCGAAAGAGTAAGGAGAGATTAGGGGGGGAGAGAGAAAGAGAAAAGAAAGAAGCGAAAAGGCACTCAGAGAGGGAAAAAGAGGAAAAAACTGAACACGACCCAAAGTATCCAGCAAAGATGTGGAGAAAAGTTGAAGAGAGAATGGATGTCAGGACTTGACTCCACCGAAACCGCACTCAAAATTCACCGCGCACTCTTTGTGAGGCCCGTTAGTGCTCTAGGTCCTTATTTAAAGACGGCAAATCTCCTTCCCTCTGGGCGTGGAGTGATGCGATTCAGGAACAATCCGCGACAGTCAAACCAGCATATCAAAGATAAAGGACGACGACAAATGGCAGCACGGGAAATAATCGAGTTAGGTATTAAGTACTAGAAATTGTTATGTAAAAGAAAGCCAATTGAGATGAGGGGACGGAAGGAGATCTCCTCACGATGATCGATGCAACGTTGATGGAGACATGACGGGAATAATATATGAAACCTCCCTCCCCTCATAACCACCATTATCAAGAGTCATGCCAAAAAATTTTTCCCTTATCTCTTTGCCCTTTCCAGTGTGCCACTATTCTTCTAGATCTCCTCATGAGCCCAATCATGGCGGATAATACATGCTGATTGATGGCGAACCTCGCCCAGCAGCGGCGGAAGTGGGCTTGGTGGATGCGGAGGAGAAAAAAAGTTTTTCTCTCGTAAGAAATCCGCCACCCCGTGGCCCACGGCACCTAGGGTCAAGGAGAACCATCATTTGTTACCATATCTCATCCTTCTACTGTACGGTGGCGGAATTTTTGAGATGACATGAAATTTTTGATAAAAGAACTCAACTCTCTCACATAGTCTCGGCCGGCTCCTACAGCGGCCAAGCCCTAAGCCGTTAAATGCTTTTTGTTGCCGACCGAAGACAAGCAGGAGAATGTGGACTCGACCGGAGCAAACCCGAGTCGGGCCCTTCCATATTTTCCCACTCGGCAAGGCCGTAGAGAATGAGAAATCCTTGGGCTAAGCTTTTGGAGGGTTGTTAAAGATGCCATCAATCTCCCACTAGAGACTCGGTTCGTCCGGATTCCAGATAGCTACATACCTAGCTAGGTTTCAATGGAGTACTGGGTACGGAGTATACAAGGCCCATTTTTTCTTTTTCTGTCGCATAATGCATACTACTATGGTTCCCGTCGCCACCAGTTCTAATCAACCATCTTTACTAGTATCGCCAAAATTATCAGATGGGAAGTTGGGTTCTCACAAGGAATGTAAATTGAGCTTCATCCATGTGTGCGGAAGTAGGTACCGCAAATTTGTTCTATATGGCTCTAGTCTACCCGTAGGAATATTTGAGGAATATTTGAATTGGATCAACAAATCAGCATTCATAAAGTTACTCATTCAACTTGATTTATATTAAATGGCTAAGCAATACTGAGAAACAGCAAGCGAGACAATTATTAGGGTGAACAGGATATGAGGGTATATATGGGGGAAAAAGCCAAAAAAAAACATGCAAGGCACATACATATGTATGCTCATTTGAGGCTGATATACAAATGTAAATCTTTGGGGTATCCATAAGTTCGCGTTGGTATGCATACCTTAAGGTAGGAATTAATCAAGACATGGGGAACAACTCGGCCAATGTCAACCCGAAGTCCGAATCACCTATTAACCACTCCCTTTCTCAATAATTTATTATCATTATTTCTGATCCATTTAACTGGGGAAGCACTCATATGACGTCATAACATCGACAAACCTCCCGGGCGGCGTTCCACTAGTTATTCGCCAAGCAATTAATAGAGTAAATGCTGACAAAAAACCTTCGTAGATGTTTGCTTATGGCACAGCAGTGGTAGGAGGCTCTGTCTCGGGGCTGGACTTGCCGGTCCTAAAAGCAGCCAAGCCTGAGAGAACAGTTGTGGCGACGAAAAGTGCCCTATGCCAGTCGCATTAGCATTTCTCCTCATGTTGATGAAATAAACCCACGAAAACCTACCATTCGAAGGCGCCAAACGCTGTGGCTGCCTGTCCTTCCTTGCACCACCGAATGCGCTTGCAAATATCCGAGTCGGGGAGCCCATCGGCAAGGGCAGCGAAACCAGCAAGCCAAAAGATCATGGTAAGAGCATCCACACCTAGGGCAACGTACTTGTTGGCCGCTGCAGGGAAGAATATAGGGACAACGAGGAAGAACGGGACGACCAAGAAGGTGGTCCAAACACCATTAAAGATCATCAAGTTGACTCTGTCGGGCGCTGAGTTCCAGCCATCGTCGAAAATGCTAGCAACTTTTGGAGGTCAGCAGAGGTATTGTTGAAAACGACGCAGGCTACCTGGGGAGAAGGGTGAACTGACTATGTCCAGCTAGACCGAGAACAATGAGGCCAAAAAGAGCTTGAATACCCCGCACGGGATAGACCCAAGGAAAGTTGGCCATTGTGAATGATATTTAGTGATTTTGTTCCGGTTCTGATTCTTGTTTCTCGTTCTAATGACGAGAGGCTCTGCTGAGAATGTTTAACTGGAGGTACATCGATCAGCAAGCGGGGATGAAGAGATGATTTTAGAGGTTTGGAGCAGATAGGGAACACCACGATTTTCTAAAGAGGGCAGCCTCACGGTCCACGACAAGGAGGGCCCTCACAGCTGTGGCGTAGGAATATTCCGGGCAGGGACTGGGATAGGACCAACCGTGATGATGTATGTGCACGTCAACTATACTTTCCTATGCCAAGCACAGAACTATGAGTGGGAAAGGCAGGGCTGCGAGGAAAAGAAGAGAAGAGCGTGATTTGAAGAATGGAAGTTTTGAGCAGCTGAGCGCGGCTCTGGTGCAGAGCTTCAAATATATGTCAGTCAGACAGGGCGGCAGCTGAGTTTAATCAGGTATCCAGCGAAGGGTCTTTCTCTTTTCTTTTTTCAGAGGCAAGGACGTCATTATTTGGGGCGCTCGTAATTTGAAGCGAAGACCCAGTTGGTCCCTGCTAGCTTGCAGAAAGGAAGCTTGTGATTGAAGGAATATGCCTGCTTTGTTCCCATAAGCGGCTCGGCACGAATTTGAATACGAGGTCAGTCGCATCTGCTGCCCAGGCTCGGCCCAAAGAGGAGCAGGAAGGGAAGTAAGATCCTCAGATAGACGAACGATGTTGAGAGCTATGACCCGTGGCTACATTATGGGCTTTTATATCGCTGTGCAGAAGAAAAAGGAACACTCGTATAGTATAGCGACATTATTTACCATAGATATATACCTATGTGCGGGGAAGGCACAAGATGATTGTGGCCTCAAGTTGACCAGCAAAACACGCAATAAGTTACGATTCAATAGGGCTGTGCTGGGGCATTATTCTTCAGCCTACTATTGATAACATAAATACCAACTTTCAGCCTAACCCTTTCGATCTTGAACTGACGAGTTTTACCAGTTGCGGAGCAAAAGTCGTCAAGGTTTCCCAAATACGGGTTGGATCTCGGGGATCCGTTGGAGCACTAGCGGCTCGAAGAAGAAGAAAGGGAAAAAAAGACATCTCACACCGAGTCATTTAGCCCAGGGTACGGCTGAACGGCGTGTCCAACAAATACCAAAGCAAGTGGAGGCGACAGGATCATTCGGGGGTTTGATAGGTGAGTCTGTATTCGCTCTCAAAATGCTTGTTTCTGGTTGTGCGTTGTTCACGCGGCATCTCCCAATCGGCTATCACTTCCTCGACTGAACAGTGTCAACACATTGATTCATCAGTCTTGTTCCTTCAGGAGCCAAGATTTCATGAGCCCAAAATCTGCCTTGTCGGCTGAAGAGCTGAAACCACGATTGAACCGATTATTTTCTCACTGTTGGACGATTTGACTCATTTGAGCCTCCTTGGTCGTAGACATGGATGGATGCGGTTGGAGATTTGAGGAGTTGATGCACTCCTCCGGTGATTACCATTCATCCTTAACGATTAGCTCTTAATAAACCATAATAATATCAAAGCTTCAATAGAGCACTCTTTGATTTCCAGGATGCCTCAGGTTCTTGAATTCTGCATGAGGATGTATTAAGGTTATGCATGCTTATGGCTCATGCAAGTTAGTAATACTAATTAATGTACATACTGTATCGTGAGTTATACTTTTTGCTCAGTCATCGACTTTACCCTCATAACTATAATTTCCTCAATTCCTGCCCACTGAATCATGATTGTGTTATGATTAGACTTTCTTGCGCTTTTTTATATTACTTTGGCTCATTACCATTGCTTTTTCCTTTCTCTCAACAGTATTGGTGGCATGTTCGATCACGCCATTTGGGGTGTTCCCAAGTTTTCCTGTGCTATCCCCGCATATATTACCCCTCCTCCTTGCTGGGCATAATGCGACCTTGCTGTTTATTTCTCATACAAGAAAGGGAGTGAACAAAGTACCTGACAGGATACAATTGAAAAATCGTGACACATCCTTTCTCGAGAAATACAATGTCTGATCTACCGCAACGTTTCGAGACTCTCCAACTTCATGCCGGGTATGTTGGCCCCACTTTATGTATACTTCTGGGTACAATTCCATCTCGGTAGAAGCAGCAACATGACTGTAGCAGCTGCTAACATACTCTTCCAGTCAGGAACCGGATCCAGCTACCAACGCTCGTGCTGTGCCTATCTATGCTACCACAGTATGGCCTTCTTTCTTATGCGATGTCCTCAGAAGTCTAACTTTGGTTGATTTCGTAGTCCTATACCTTCAATGACTCGGCACACGGCGCGAGGCTGTTTGGCCTCAAGGAGTTCGGTAATATCTACAGCCGAATCATGAATGCGAGTTATCCTTCATATTTTGTTTCGGAATATGCGACGGAGGTGTGCTAATTGATATCCACCCTGTTTAGCCTACAGTCGATGTCTTCGAGAAACGTATTGCTGCCCTCGAAGGTGGTGTGGCCGCTGTTGCTGCCGCTTCAGGCCAAGCCGCTCAGTTCATGGCGATTTCAGCTCTTGCCCATGCGGGAGACAACATCGTGTCGACCAGCAACCTGTATGGTGGTACTTACAACCAGTTCAAGGTTCTCTTCCCGCGCCTGGGAATCACCACCAAGTTCGTCCAGGGTGATAAGCCGGAAGATATTGCGGCGGTTATCGATGACCGTACCAAGGCCGTCTACGTTGAGACCATTGGCAACCCCCGATACAATGTGCCTGATTTTGAGGCAATTGCTAAGGTCGCCCACGGCAAGGGTGTTCCCCTAGTGGTAGGTCGAGCTCGACATGTGACCCTGGAGAAGGGAAGGAGGAGTAGCTCACTTGGGGATTCTTAGGTTGATAACACCTTCGGTGCTGGCGGATACTTCGCCCGACCCATTGACCACGGAGCCGATATTGTCGTACACAGCGCAACGAAATGGATCGGCGGACATGGCACAACCATCGGTGGCGTTGTTATTGACAGCGGAAAATTCGACTGGGGTAAGAACGCCGCCCGTTTCCCCCAATTTACCGAACCCTCAGAGGGTTACCACGGCCTCAAGTTCTGGGAAACCTTCGGGCCTATTTCCTTCGCCATCCGTGTGCGCGTCGAGATCCTCCGTGATCTTGGCCCTGCTCTGAACCCGTTCGCCGCTCAACAGCTCCTCCTCGGTATCGAAACCCTGAGTCTTCGCGCCGAGCGTCACGCCAGCAATGCCCTCGCCCTCGCCAAGTGGCTCAAGGATAACGAGAATGTTAGCTGGGTCTCCTACCCTGGTCTGGAGGAACACCCCAGCCACGAAACCGCCAAGCGCTACCTCAAACATGGCTTCGGTGGCGTCCTTTCCTTCGGTGTTAAAGGAGGCGCCGACGAGGGTAGTAAGGTCGTCGATAACTTCAAGTTGATTTCTAACCTTGCCAAGTAAGCTCTTCTCTTCTTCTATGTCCCAGTTTAGAGAATAAAAAAAAGATAACCAGACCTAACTAAATCGCTACAGTGTTGGAGACTCCAAGACCCTAGCCATCCACCCCTGGTCCACAACCCACGAACAGCTGACTGAGCAAGAACGCCTAGACTCGGGTGTTACCGAAGATGCTATTCGTATCTCCGTTGGTACAGAACACATTGATGATATCATTGCCGATTTCGAGCAGTCTTTCAAGACTCTTAGCTCTGCTGCGGATACCCAATAAATAATAAGAAGCGGAAGGTCTATATTTCTTCAAATGTATGAAGGAATCTGGATTGGTTGTTGAATTACCCCTATTGTTGAGATGAATATAACGAGATTTACAATATATACGCCTAACTGCGGTCATTTCCCACAGAGTTCTACAATTGGAAGAAAAGAACAGAAATTAAAGTAGGAATTTGGATAGATGGAATGTAGTATGCACAGGTGGAGAAGAAGTAGCAAAATAGTCTCATGGAGAAAAAAAAGCGCACACCTGAGAACCTCGGCGTAAGAGCCCTGACTTTTAGGAATTAAGAAAAACAAACAATAAAAGATGAGAAAAATGAAAAAAGGGTCGGAACCACCGGAACCCCCTGCAGCAGATGAATGAGAAGAATGGATAAAGAGTACAGAAAAATGAAATAAAATAGAAGGTTGAGCCATTTTCCTTTTTTCAGCCGCACCCCTTGAAGCTGAAATGCGAATCCTCTTGATTTGTGCCAGTTATAATGATGTCTTTGTGGAGTTGAGGAGGATGGAAAAATAGGAAAAGTTATGCGAGAGGTTGTGGCCGTATAGGAAGAAATGAGCACTTAATACCTCGTAAGGTGCTGAGCCTCACCTGACTTGCCTCAAACAGCTTTGATTTGATCCTTCGCCCAGATAACAATTGGATATGGAAATAGAGAGAATTCAAAATTCAAACGCCGTATTGGGTTCCAAGAAAGGATTTGCAAGAAAATGCCAATGAAGAAGAAGGGTAAGAGGGAGAAAAATGTTGGTATCAAGACAAAAGCTGAATGGAAAGAAGAAGAAGATGGCGGTGATAGTTTCACGACCTACAAAGTAGAATCAATTCATCGTATCTGTCATTTTTTGGGTGCCTGTGGAAAAACTGGTGCATTCAGTTGCCCTGGCCTGGAGGTGGTGGCTGTGCAGCGCCAGATGACCCAGCCTGAGCGCCTCCCATCATGAAGCCTGGAGGGAACATGGGCATGCCGGGGAACTGAAAGCCAAATCCGGGGACTGCCGGCGGTACACCGACGTTAGCGTTGGAGATGTCTCGATCAGCCTGGCTACCAGGGGCCATTCCCATGGGGGCTCCGTCACGTTCGGGACGACGGGGACGATCTTGCTGCGTGCGCGAGGATACTGGACCGCGCTTGCCTCCAGTATCGGTTGCAATTCTCCTGCTAATGGCTGTATTGAAAAAAAATTGGTTAGTACAATGATGAGAAAGTTGAACGTTTGAGGGGTTAACTAACCTTTCGAAGAGACACCGGCACCAATTTCGATATCTGGCTCCTCGACAACCATGCCGCTCTCAATCGGCCTTCCTCCGGTACCACCATACTCTGCTGTAAGCATCCATTTGCGATCGGCCTCTGTTAGCCTCTCGACTGGAATCACACTGATTCCTGTCTGATAATCGCTGCAGTCACGTGGCCCGAAACCGACACCCCATCGGGTCTAGAAATCGTTAGATGTTGCCAGGGATTGAAATTGGGAAACACAAACACGTACCCTGAGCTGCATGTCTCCGGATTTGTACGACTCCATTCCATCGCGAGCGCTGACGGCATCTTGACGGCTAATCATCTTGATAAAAGCATGGCGCTTGTCGATGTTGACGATGCAAGTCTGCACAATGCCAAATTTAGCGAAGAGAGAGCGCAGATGGGCTTCGGACGACCTGTGAGATTGTTAGAAGCAGATACTGAAGCTAGAGATGGCTAGGCAAGAGAGACTTACGTAACACCACCAACGAAGAGAGTTCTGCTCAACACTGCAAGCGGGACAGTTAGCGGGGAGTGAAATTGGGCATGGAATGAGATAGCTGATACGAACCTTTGATGTTGCCTTGTCCAATGGAATAATCCCATTCGATAAACTTAGGACCCGGTGGTGGAAGAGCTAGGTCTTTGCGGGGAGAGGGCGAGCGGCGTCTACGTCCGGGGGGACTACGCTGGCGGTACTCATTGCCTCGTCGGTTGCGCGGATCACCCCTGCGACCGGGGGAATCACCATGATACTCTCCGTACACAGGGCTATCCCGACGCCGAGGGGGAGACGCCTCACGGCGCCTATCCCAACCAGGGGACCTAGATCGACGGCGATACTGACCGGGGGGAGAGCGCATATAGTCACGCTCTCGCTCACGATCCCGATCGAAATCACGTGACTGCGAGTCAGGTCGGCCGGCCCAGGCGTTGACGTTCTGGCCGGGGAGATTAAATCCGGCAGCCTGGGCAGGATTAATATTGGGCACACCGGAGGCATTGGAAAGGCTAAGTATTTGAAGTGCCGTGGCCCACTGGTCTTGTGGGATGCCCTGAGCAGCTAGGAGCTGGAGGAGCTGGAGTTGCTGCTGCAAAGCATCGGGTCCTATACTGGCGGGCGGCTGCGCAGGGGCTGCGGTCGCCTGCGGCAAAAGTGCAGCAAGTGGATTTTGAGCTGCAGCTAATGGGTTTGGAGTATGGCTTTGACTTTGCGGTTGAAGCAAGGCTGGATTCTGAGCCATATTACTCAAGGCCGCGAACGGCGCTGCCATCGCTCCGTATGGGTTTACGCCAGCCTGCCCATTTTGGGACTGTGAAGCCTGGTCTACGGAAGATGACACGGGCTGCGGAACTGTACTTTGCTGGCTTAATGCACTAAGAGGGTTAGTCTGGGCTGCCAAAGCAGGTACAGCAGGTGCTGCTGTGTTCTGCTTCGCCATGTCGGCTAACGCTTTCAAAATACTCGAGGTATCCGGTGCCGCCTGAGCTGTATTTGCTGAAGAAGCTCCATTTGCGGGTTGCTGTTGTTGCGGGCCTCCAAGTGGAATGTAGTTTGGTGCTGGGGAGCCCTCAGGAGTGGTTGACTCAATATCTAAGTGTATGCCTTATTAGAATACTTGATCCGATTATAAGAATTTAAGGGTTTCGGCTCCTTAGGCAGATAAAAAGGCGCCGAGATACAAGAGACCGCTAGTGACGCGGATAAAGGGGAGGGGAGAGGCTGCTTACTGTGCGATGGAGGCGCATTGAGCTTTTCCTTAAAAGAGGCGAGCATGGAGGCAGGGAAAGTGTAGCCACGCTCCCAAATGTCGACTAGCTTCTTGATTTTTTCCTATGAAGATGAATAGAATACGTAAGTTTTGACTATTCGTCACAGACAGACGGAAGAATATCCTAGACAAGCGATTTCTATGCAGGATATGGGGGGTAGGGGTATATAGCGGGAGATACGAGAATGTAATCTTATAACGGCGTGGCGAGAGATAGATATCATCGCATTTTATCGGCCTTATGTATGCCCGCAACCCCTGTGGTAATGGGATAATTCGCATAATGCGTCTAGTAGAGCGTACCTTTTGATCTTCGGGAGCATTGTTTATGATATCCGTCATCAAGACGGGCAACAACTCGGTCACTCTGTTAACACCGGCGGCGAAGGTCCCATCAGGAGCAGCACTACCAGAGGGTTGCCCTGCCTTGCGCGCTGCATCTACCCACTGTCGAGTTACAGAGTCTACGACATAGAGTACGCCCAATTTGTGTGTTCCTGGAGCCTTCTTGAAGTGTGTGTAGATTTTTTGGATCAGGACGGATTCGTTCTGTGCGCGGGAAAAAGAATATACAAATTAGCTTATTATCTTCTGTTGACCCAAAATGATCGCGTGAGAAAAAAAAATACCTGAACGTTGGCCGTACAAAGTGATGTGATACTGTTGATTTTAGAGCCTGAGACACCAGGTGCTTTAAGCGCAAGCATAGACTGGAGATAATTATCCAGTTCTGCTACTGCAGACGACATGATGCAAAGTGTGTGTTATGAAAGAACCCAAGTGCAGTACGGGAAGATGGCTGATACCCAGGAACGTGTTGACGACTGGAAGAATTCTATCGCTCCAGATGAGTTTGGCAGGTGATGAAGAGTGCCACGCGCCTAACAAGTCGCTTCTACTGGATATCCAGTACAATAGTAGGGAAATTGTAATGCCTAGAAGGTATAGACCAGAGAACGCTCCGTATCACAGAATCTCAACCTAGGTGTTGAGGATAAATTCCTAAGCTTGACTTCTGGTCGTGTCACTACGGCCAGGGGCCTTCCGCCTACAGCTGGAACACAGCCAAGCGATGGTGTCTAGGACCTTTGAAAGTCGTCAAAAGTACGTGTACAGGGTACGACCTAAGGTGAAAATGCAGAGCCGGCGAGAAAAGAGAGAGGGAATGATGAAATTACAGTGAAGAGAGTTAGATGAGGGGAAAGAGAGATGAAAAAGGAGAATAAAGGAGGTTTAAGGAAGTGAAAGGGAGAAATGCGAAGAAAGGAAACTTCATCATAGCCAGGTCATGTGAGAAGCGAGACGAGAAAAATCAAAAATTATTTGCTAATCCTAAAAGGGAAAGATGGTTTCTAATCAGGCTGAGTGCCTTATTCAGGCCTGAGGCATGAAAATCAATGAATCATGTGATCAACAGCCGAGGCCGGTGAGACAAACAGGGCTGGATGACGACTACAGCACCCCGACAACAAAAAAGGAATATCAACAATAATATTTATAGGGACCATAGCAACGTTATTCCGAGATGATCTTTTGAAAATATTAAAGTACTTGACAGAAGATCAAGACCATGTCAATGCTTTTCTTCCCGTTCAATTCTCTCTCTGTGTCCCACGGTCGGCTTTCGTGGCCAAGAACTCATGATTGCCGACGTCACTAGCCATGGAAATGAACCCTCCGTTGGCGGCCGGGAGGTACCGAAATCGCCAGCCAACACAATGAGGTTAAAGTTTTATAGGAGAACCACCATGTATACCTAGGTATCCTGAGGTGTGCGGCAAGGGTGAGTTTACAAAGTCTATACCGAGATATCTAGAGTTATTTGAAGGTGCTCTGCATGCATCTGTATTGCTAGAGCCGATCCTATTATTATTATTTTTCTTACATGGGAGTGTCGGACAGTCAGGAACAGTCCTTGCATTACTCCGTAATAACTCCACTCCGTAGCACGGAACCTGGCGGGTAGGAAGCCCCAAACAATTGTGAGGGTTGATGTGAAGCTCGCAGATTCTTGACTCTGCGCATTCGGCAGACCGGCCTTGTAGGGGTTAGGCCTTACCGTACCGTACCGAATCCCGCCATCCTTATGCGCTATTTTCATGTTTTACCGTACCATCCGTGTACCGGCTGTACTTGTTACGGCCAGATGGAAAAAAAGGACCAAAAAAAGAGCTCCTCCCGCAACCTCATCCTCTCTTTCTCTTTCTCTCCTCCACTGTTTGTCGTGATATTCCCCTTCTCCCCTCCTTTTTTTATCAAACACTCAACCCCCTTTTCTAAGTTGGTTGATCCGAAATGGCTTCTACACTGAGACTCACAACTTCTGCTCTGCGCTCCAGCGCCCTTGCTGGTAAGCCTGCTGTTCAGTCCGCTGCCTTCAATGGCCTGCGCTGCTACTCTAGCAAGTCTAAGGTTTGTTTTGTCGCTCCCAATCCTATCAATCAGTGGCACCTGAGCTAATTTATCCTTTTCACAATAACCAGTCCCTGAAGGAGACCTTCGCCGACAAGCTCCCCGCTGAGGTCGAGAAGGTTAAGAAGCTCCGCAAGTACGCAATTCGCTCATCTTGATGGCTTACATGGCAACAATTGCTAATCACATGGATGGTACTTTTCAGGGAGCATGGTAGCAAGGTTATCGGCGAGGTCACCCTTGACCAGGCCTATGGTGGTGCCCGTGGAATTAAGTGTCTCGTGTGGGAGGGTTCCGTCCTCGACTCTGAGGAGGGTATCCGTTTCCGTGGCCTTACTGTAAGTCTGAATGAATTATTTTGCGATATTTTGACTTGATAACTTACAACCATCCAGATCCCCGAGTGCCAGAAGCTCCTCCCTAAGGCTCCCGGTGGTGAAGAGCCCCTGCCCGAAGGTACGCATCCCTACACAAATGGAGTAACACGGTTTAGCCATTTTTCCTAACGCGTAAACAGGTCTCTTCTGGCTGCTCTTGACCGGTGAGGTCCCCACTGAGCAACAGGTCCGCGACCTGTCTGCCGACTGGGCTGCTCGTTCCGATCTCCCCAAGTTCGTCGAGGAGCTCATCGACCGCTGCCCCACCACCCTCCACCCCATGGCTCAGTTCTCCCTGGCCGTTACTGCTCTTGAGCACGAGTCTGCCTTCGCTAAGGCCTACGCCAAGGGTGTCAACAAGAAGGACTACTGGCACTACACCTTCGAGGACTCCATGGACCTCATTGCTAAGCTCCCCACCATTGCCTCCAAGATCTACCGCAATGTCTTCAAGGATGGCAAGGTTGCTCCTATTCAGAAGGACAAGGATTACTCCTACAACTTGTCCAACCAGCTCGGCTTCGCCGACAACAAGGACTTCGTTGAGCTGATGCGTCTGTATCTCACCATTCACTCCGACCACGAGGGTGGCAACGTCTCCGCCCACACTACCCACCTTGTCGGTAGCGCTCTGAGCTCTCCTATGCTCTCTCTGGCCGCTGGCCTCAACGGATTGGCTGGTCCCCTCCACGGATTGTACGCATCTCCCTTCCCCATCGTAACTAACTGCGAATGAGTGAGTGAGGCTAATGTTTCGTAATCAACAGGGCCAACCAGGAAGTGCTCAACTGGCTCACTGAGATGAAGAAGGTCATTGGCAACGACCTCAGCGACCAGTCCATCAAGGACTACCTGTGGTCTACTCTTAACGCTGGCCGTGTTGTTCCCGGATACGGTCACGCTGTCCTTCGCAAGACCGATCCTCGCTACACTTCTCAGCGTGAATTCGCTCTTCGCAAGCTGCCTGATGACCCCATGTTCAAGCTTGTCAGCCAGGTCTACAAGATCGCTCCTGGCGTTCTGACCGAGCACGGCAAGACCAAGAACCCCTACCCCAACGTTGATGCTGTAAGCTTTCCCCTGTCGTCCGGTTTGTGGACCGTTCAAGTTGCTGACGTACACCTAGCACTCTGGTGTCCTCCTCCAGTACTATGGCCTGAACGAGGCTAACTACTACACCGTCCTCTTCGGTGTTTCCCGTGCTCTTGGTGTCCTGCCTCAGCTGATCATTGATCGTGCTCTCGGTGCCCCCATTGAGCGCCCCAAGAGTTTCAGCACCGAGGCTTACGCTAAGATTGTTGGCGCTCAGCTGTAAATGTCTTGGAGAAGTTGAAAGTTGGCGGGAGGGGATAAACACACATCTTTAACGATCTAACACACAGCCCTTGTATTATTTTTCATTTTTTAACATTTTATTAGACTGGGACACATCAAGTGTTGGGGTTAGTTCGATTAATGTATGATAGGACTTGTTCGAGCAGGCCTTGTAACAACACTTCAATTCCATGTCCAACCACGACTTCGCATTCTTTCCTTTGTAATGGCGTGTGCTATCCACTGTGGACTTCGAGGAGTACGACTGGTATATGGTGTCAATCTCGAGAAGGCTGCATAGTTCTGAATAGGCTGCCTCAATCCCATCTGATACCTCGGTTCCGAATGGAGAAGTAAATAATCAATGAGTCCGCGACAGGGAATCGAGTTTGAGTTAGTCCTCGGAGATCAAATTGCAGTCAAACAAAATATGATTTCACATGAGAACAATAATTCCGTGTCAGATTATCATTATTATTGGACTGATCACTCTCTTTCCTTTTTTTTAAACAAAAAATTTAGGTTTTTTTTTGTTTTGTTATTGTTTTTTATTTTTATCCCTTTCTAATCGACAGCAATTGATTATTGCTCAAAGTCCAAACCAAACCAGTCAAACAAACAGCGTCCTGACTCCTGAGCTCAACGGTTTCTTGAAAAAGTAATGCAGCGTCGGAAATTGTTGGGAAGCCCGACTTCCTCCGTAGCTCAACTGAAGGCCTCGGGCTAACTCTGCACCGAAAGCAGACTAGTTCATCACGGGCTGCCAGACCACTGGATCGGACCTAGCGGGCATTGTTTCCTTCTCCAGAGATCAGGTGAGTCCTACTTAGACTCCTACTCCGTAGGTAGCTAGCTAGCTACCTAGGTACCTGTCTGGATCTTGTCGCGTAGGTTCTTACTAAGCCGTTTGAGGGGAGACTTGGCGCCTGAGGCCCTTCGCGCAAACATGCAAAGACCGGGAGAGTGACTAGAGTTACAGTGTAGTTCCCGTCCCTACTAGGCTTTAGTGACTCCTAGTCCTGCGCATCTTCCCCAGCGTACTCCGTACGAGTAGTAAGCTGTCCCACCTGTTGACTTTTCCAGGCCCTTTATAATTCCTCTCCTCTTCCTTCTCCCGAACTTTCTTTTTTCCTTTATCCCCCAACTACCCCCTGATACCTACCACGTTTCTGTCTCACCCCTACCGCTCGAGCTCTTCCCCGGTCTCCCTTCCACCGCCAAAACAGCATTCGACTGAACACCGTTCTGGTCGTCCCCAATACCTCCTCCCTCCCTTTCCTCGTGATCCCTGAGGCCACGAAACCCCTTTCATCCCTTGGTCAGGGCCCCTTTCAGAGCTCCCCAAGGTTTAGAGAATGTCTACCGCTACCGCTGAGACGGCCGCTGCCGGCCACAAGCTCGAGAAGAAGCCTGTCAAGTTTGGCAACCTGCTGCGTATGTATCACTAGTTTGTTATGATCTGATAATGAGCTTGGTTCTGATGGTTTTACGACTACAGTGGGTGCAGGGCTGAACATGTTCGAGTAAGTCTTTGTTTGCAGATGAATTCGAAGTGAGCAAAAGTATCGAATGCTAACGTGATAATCAGGGTTACCACCTTGGGACAGGTACGGTCTTAATTCATCGCATCGAGGAACCCACATTACTGACCCTTTCTACAGCCGCTGGAGGTGATCAAGACAACCATGGCTGCAAATCGGGGCGATAGCTTCGCTGGCGCTATGGGTCGGATATGGGGTCGTGGCGGGATCCTCGGTTGTAAGTGACCCCCCGTATTCCGAGGTGTGGGGTACGACAATTCCTAACGCCCGATGATTCTACAGATTATCAAGGTCTCATTCCGTGGGCCTGGATTGAGGCCTCCACCAAAGGCGCTGTGCTCCTCTTCGTCGCATCCGAGGCGGAATTCCAAGCCAAGGTGCTCGGCGCCCCCGACTTCCTCGCTGGTATTTCCGGAGGTATGGCCGGTGGTGTTGCCCAGGCGTACGCGACTATGGGCTTCTGTACTTGTATGAAGACGGTTGAGATCACCAAGCATAAGATGGCTGCACAGGGTGTGAAGCCCCCCAGTACCTTCGCGACCTTCATGGACATCTACCGCAAGGAAGGTATCCGCGGTATCAACCGTGGTGTCAATGCCGTCGCGATTCGTCAGACCACCAACTGGGGCTCCCGATTCGGTTTGTCTCGATTGGCTGAACAGGCGATCCGCAATGTGACCGGCAAGGATGAGAAGGAGAAGCTCAGCGCCATTGAGAAGGTTATTGCTTCCAGTCTGGGAGGTGGTCTCTCGGCCTGGAACCAGCCTATTGAGGTCATTCGTGTTGAGATGCAAAGCAAGACCGAGGACCCTAACCGTCCTAAGAACCTGACTGTCGGAAAGACCTTCAAGTACATCTACGATTCCAACGGCATTAAGGGTCTCTACCGTGGTGTCACCCCCCGTATTGGTCTTGGAATCTGGCAGACAGTTTGCATGGTGGCTCTTGGTGACATGTAAGTGTTCCCCTTCTACAGCTCATTTCTGGATGACGAAATCCCCCTTCCCCCGGACTTTCATGTGATTACCGAGATGCGAGACCAGGCTAACCGGTGGGTCTCCGTTGTGCCGAATATAGGGCCAAGGAAGCAGTCGAAAAACTGACTGGCGATAAAGTCACCGCGAAGCACTAGAGAAGGTTTGAGATACCCTTCTGCTATGCATGGGCTCGTTAATCGGGCGATTTTGATGGTCGGGATACCGCTGTCCGACGGCAGCAGCATTATAGAGTCACGAGTTTTGTAGATTTTAATCTCGTCCCTATTACTTTATTTTCCTTTACTTCCGGAATAGAAAAAATCTCCATGACACTAAAACAATCCTTCCCTCAAACTTCTAAAATCATTCTGTTCCCCGCTATTGTTACTTCTCGGCATAATAAGTATGGCCGGTAATTTCATCATCCACGCCTCGAAATTCCCTCAGGATTGCTTTACATTTATGCACATCGTATAATGATGGAACAATGAACCGGCTAACTAGAATAATTTACCTGATCGAGCTGCCATGAAGTTCTAATAAAATCCTAGTACATCACTAATCCCTTATTGTGTTGATCTTTTGTCCTCCTAACACCTGAATTATTCTCCCGCTGACATGTTACTCATGATGACCTTACCTAACTTTATTTAAGCCTGAGATAGTGTATATATTATTATGCTTCCTGCATACATGAGATCAAATTCTACTTGGCCTCTATCTTACCCAAATCCCTAGATATCATATATTTAATATACTGCAATCCGCCTTATGATGAAAAGCCTACAATTACAAAAGCAGGAAACAAGAATAAAGGTACAAAGATTGTATTACAGTTCACACAACTACATCCACCTTACATACATAACAACACACACACATACAAAGTGAATAGCGGCGGGGAAATAAGGAGAAATATCTGCGGAGATTGTTCTAGACGAAGATAGGACCAAAAAAAAAGAAAAGAAAATGTGACGGTGTGGTGGTATGGCACGACGCTTTTTCTCCTTCTTCAAGCCAGTCTAGCAGAGCATGTAATTGTATACATTTAGTTTTGGTGGGTTGAGGGATTGCGGGAGGATCAAGGGGAAAAAAAGACGATATGGGCATAATTGTTTTCTGTCGTTAAAGAACTTAAACAGTCAGGCCCAGGTCTTCGGCGTAGGGGAGCTGGAAGAGGTCTCCGACGGCGGCGACGGAGGCCTTGCCCGCGAGGAGGGACTTGGCGCTCTATATTTTGTAAAAACGAGGAAATTAGTTAGATGGTTATTCCTCTGGGTGGTTACTTAAAGGGAAGGGGAAAAGGGAAACGTACCTCCTTGACCTGTGCCTCAGTAACACCATCAATGCTCTGAGCAACCTCACCAAGGTTATAGGGCTTGGCACCGTTGATAAGAGCAGAGCCAGTAGCCTCAAGACCAGTGCTCAGGTTCTGAGCAGACTCGAGAGCACGGAACTTGGCCAGAGCAGCAGCCTTCTTAATATCCTCGGCGGCAAGCTCACCAGCAGCGGCCTTCTTGAGGACGTCGACGGCAGCCTTACTGGCAGAGGCGACTTGGTCGGCCTTGCCGGAGAGAGTGACAGTGAGGAGACCGGCGTCAGAGTAGCCGAAGTTCTGGGTAGCGATGCGGACATGAGAGAAGCCCTGGGTGGCTTGGGAGAGGAGGGAGAAGCCAGGGGTCCACTTGATGGTGGACTCGCCGCCGAGCAGGGCAGCAAGGACGGAAGCCTCGGGCTTGTAGGCAGCAGAACCAAAAGAACCGGAGCCAGGGAAGGCAATGGCGATGGCGTTGCCGGCCTTGGAGGAGATACGCTGCTCACCACCGTAGTACTTGGAGGCGGGGCTCTGGCTGGCGCCACCGGTGGGGAGACCCTTGAAGAAGTTGCCAGCCCACTTGGAGAGCTCAGCAGAGCTGATACCACTGCCAACGAGGGCGACGTTGGACTTGGAGTAGGCTTGCTGGGCGAACTCGGCGAGAGCCTCAGCGGAGACGTACTTGTCGGAGTAGATGCTGCTCTCACCCAGGCCACGGTGGAAGGCAATGCCGTGAGCGGCATCAACAGCCACAGCCTCGGGGTTGGCAGCCAGAGCCTGCTGTCGGAGCTTCAGGAGCTTGACGATGACCTCATCCAACTCGTGGGCTGATATATGATAACCATTTTGTTAGACCCAATAATCTTTAGATAGCCCTACTTTTTTCTCTGGCCGAGGGAGGACGGCGGAGGAGGCTTACCGGCAAACTTTGTCTGAGAAGCAACCTCGGCCAGCAATTCCGCAAAGTAAGGGAGATCGTTCGCGAGGAACTTGGTCTGGAGGACGATGTTTTCACGCGAATGTGTGGAGGAAAATTCACCGCCTAGCAGCTCAGTCTCCCGAGTGATCCGCAGTGCCGACCGTTTGAGTGTAGACTATCAATTGGCGAAAGAGAAGTCAAAAATCCATCAAGGCTTGTCCATTATCTTGTTTTTTGGGGGGTCGGGGGTGCAATTGAGGGATCTAAAGGCTTACCTTGAAGGCAAACTGTTCGAGGGCGTCGGAGAAGCCAGGGAAGGGCTGATAGCGGGTACCAGCCTTAGCAACCAGAGCAAGGGTTCCAGTAGGACCAGCGGGCTCCCTGTTGGCAATCTTCACACCGGCGGCCTCAGAGACATCAAACTGAAGGGCAGGAGAAGCGGCAGATGCCATAGCCCGACGGCTGGCAGTCTGCAGCGCACGGGGCGCATTTCGGCTGATAGTAGACTGCGACAACATCATCGCATGTGTCCGAGAATTAGTAGGAGGAGAGGAGGGCAAGAAGCCGGTGAGGGCTTGATAGCAATTGGGACGGTGGTGGTGAGGGAGGGGGTGGGAGAGCAGGTGCTGCTGGCGGTCGATGGACGGGTTTGAAACGATGTCTGAAAAGCTTCAAGTTGATGCCGGGCGACGCTGATTACTCGAGCCGTGATTGGCCAGAATCGCGAATACGGGCGGAACCGGCTTTTCCCTGCCCTCCGAGTCAGGTGAGGTCAGCTGATCTGCAATCGCACGTGAGCTGCCATCAGGACATGCGATAAGAGAAAAAAAAATAAGAGACAACAGGAACGAGGCAAGAGTTATAGAATTACAGCATCATGGCATCTCTGTGATAGGCTTCTTGCTTTAATCGCATCATCTTCTCCCCTCATGAACTTTTTGCGGTGACAACTGTCTCCCCTCCTAGAGAATTGAAGCCGGTGGGATTCTCTAGAGGACCACAAGAAAATGGCTTCTCAGGTACGGGAACTGAGGGTGAACAATACCAACCATTGCTGTGGCTAACTTTAGCGATCGCAGTATGCAGCGGAGCTATCTACGCTCCTGGTGGAGGATAACTTTGGGGACCTTTTCGGGGTACGTCGCAGAACGAAGGAAATCATCGCAGCGTGACTCAATATGCGGGACAATATGCGCTGCGAAGATGATCCCCAGGTAGAAGAAGGCTGACGCTTTACATTTGACGAATAGCGGATATTCTCGGCCCTACAGCGCTTCGATAGGCTCTCCATGCAGCGCCTGAAGGCTATTACCCAACTCCCCGAGTCTCGACTACGCCCTGGTCTTGCTGTGATGATCCAACACCATCTTGTATACCATTTTACCGCTCTCGACGAAGGCGTCACCTACTACCAAGCGAACCTACACTCCGCTTACCGTCTTGTACGAGCCGGAAAGATTATAGAGCTTGTAGAGGACCGACTGGGAAAGTATGCTGCCACTCTCATGTCGACGATCATGTATCTTGGCCACGCCCAAGTCAGCCATCTTGAGACACTCCCGGAGTTACAATCTGATGCTGCCGACACCAATGGAACCCACGAAGAACAGGAGGAAGTACCCGGTGAGCATGACAATGAGATAAGCGGTGTCAATGGTGACCACACTGCGGAACAGCCAGCCCTCCTCCATCCTACCCTCAAGATTCTAGCCGCGCATGGATACATCTTGCGAGTCCGTGAGGCGCAACTACAGAGCTATGAGGATAATGCGCTGGATATTGAACGAATCTTAATGACGAGAGAGTCAATCCGGGGTCTGAAGGGAAAGAAGCTCGAAGAGGCACTGATCGAAAAGACTCTCGAAATGATGAAGGAGAGATTAGACGGCGATCTTACACATGGATTGATGGTCAACGGTGTTCCTCGAGGCGCCAAACGCAGACATGTCAATGGCACGTCCGACGAGAACAACGAACGGACGCGAGTAGATTACGCTGCGATTGATGAAGATGGGTACGAAGAAGAGGAGAATGAGTGGTCGGACGACGAGTTCGGCAACGACACGATTCCCATGGAGGTACCTACTCCCTCTCAAATGCACCCCGACTCAGTAATTAACGTACTAAACCCGCCAGTCTGGACTTACCGTCCGAGTAGACTACGAAAAGCTCGACGTCGCCCTCCGAAACCGCCGCTTCCTCGAACTCGCCGAGCGCGACGCACCGCCCGAAACAGCCCAAGTCTACGAGTGCCTCCTCCGCCGAATTGAATACCAAAGTAAGCGATGCCGCGAGACCACCGAAATCCCGCGTGAAGGTGAAGAAGGCGAACAATACTCCGTGCCTATCGCTCTCAGCGCTGTAACCCAAGACGTAAACCCCTACCTCGACCTCGCCAACTCCATCGGCCCGATGGAGCCCCCCTCCACCAACACCAACCGAAAACGACCCCTTGATAATAACATCAACGGCCAGGGCCAGGGCCACGACGACGACGACGGTGGCCCCAACGGCCACTCCTCAGGCCACAGCCGGGCCTACGAAATCGACCAACACCTCAGCCTTCTCGCCCAACCGCCCCTCAACCTCACCTCCAAACGCACCGTCGCAGGCCTTATAACCTGGACCGTAGAATTCCGACACCTAGCCCGTAAACTGCGCCACCTCGAACTCGAACGCATGGTCGAAGCCCGCTACGGCGACGTCGCTCTCCGACTCATCCGCGTCCTCCACGCCAAGGGCAAACTCGACGAAAAACGCCTCCAGGAACTCAGCCTCCTCCCCTTCAAGGACCTCCGCCAGGTCCTCGCCACCATGAAAACAGACGGCTTCGTCGATCTCCAGGAGGTGCCTCGGGACGCACAGCGACAGCCCTCCCGCACCATTTTCCTCTGGTACTATGACCCGGACCGCACGCGGGACAGCGTGCTCGAGGATACATACAAAGCGATGGCCCGGTGTCTGCAGCGGTTACGATTCGAGAGGAACCGACTGAAGGATTTCCTCGAGAAGACGGAGCGCAGCGACGTGAAGGGAAACGAGGAACGGTATCTTTCCGAGGGAGAATTGGAGAGGTTGAAGGATTGGAGGGCCAAAGAGGCGTTGTTGTTGGGTGAGGTGGCTAGGTTGGATGATATGGTTGCTGTGTTCAGGGATTATTAGGCATTCTATTCTTACCTAGGTCATGAGCGATGATTCCAAAAAAATTTAAATTAAAGGTTTCGCTTCGTATGATTCCTGCCCTCTCTTTCTCTCATAAGGGTTCTACGAGGTGAAAAACGGGTCTTGAGGATTCGACTTCGATCATTCAAACCAATACCTAGGAACTAGGAAAAGAAGAAAGGTCAAATCAGGTATAAAGGAAAACTATACCATTCTAGAGTTCGTTCAAAGAATATAAATCATATGTATTGGCATCAGGATAAAAAGGAGTCCAGATGCATGGCAACATGTGCGCTATCAATTTACATCACATCACATCCCACCATTAGACCAAAGGCGAGAGATAGATAAGAACACGTAGGGGGAAGAATTAGAAAAGTCAGGAGCATTAAAACTCACAAGACGAAGAAGAAGAAGAAGAAGAAGAAGAAGAAGAAGAAGAAGAAGAAGAAGAGAAAAACCGCCTGTCGGGCCAAACACCAGATGATAAAAGACGAGCGCCACACCATAGCTTAGGAGATAATCATGAGAGAGAAGGAGAAAAAAAAGATAAGACGAGGCGAGACAAGATAAAAGGAAGTTGAGAAGAGGGTAATAGAAAAAAAAAAGGAAATCAGAATACCGCCGATTCCAGCGAAGTGAAAAGTCTATAACAAAATTCCAGAAACGTGTCATAGTACACCTAGCAGTCCGTCCCGGTCCATCCTGCTCACCATCTCTCCAAAATTTTGGATATCGATTCATTAAAGGAAAAAAAAACATTGTCGCATAGCCGCAAGAACGCCATCTCATCAAGAGGTTGCTTGCTCATCATGTTTCAATGGTAGTAGATTTCTCCATATCGGCACTGGGTGGCTCCTCGATATTGGATTTTGCGATTTCGCCATTCTGCGTTAGCTTTGTCTCATCATTGGCTTGTTTCGTACCAATATCATTATTTGATAATTTAGCCTCCGCGGCCGCGAGCTTGATTTGCGTCTCTTCGAGTTCCTTCTTAAGTAGCCTGATGTAGTCGATGGCCATTTCCACGGTGCTAGCTTTGCTAATGGGCTGACTTCCTGCCTTCTCCTTTTCCTTATCGCTCACCTTGCCATTGCAGGCAGCGGATTCTTTGGTACTCTTCATCTGAACAAAAGCCGGCGGAATGAGTGCCTCAATTTCCTTCAGCGCGTTGTTGATACGGTTGCGTCGTCCCTGTTCGGCGAGTTTGTGGTTTGTTCGCTTCGAGCTCAGATTCTCGGCTAGAGTCTCGGGATACGAGACACCGGGAAGGAGAGTGCCATCCAAAATGTGTTGGTAGTTGGACTTGGAGGCAAGATAGAGAGCAGATGCATCCCCTGATAGTCCTGTAGGAGAGTAACATGGTTAGTAAGTCACTAAAATAAAGAAAGCGTCGATAAATACTCACCATCACCGCCCACTAAGGGCTTAATATTGGGACTAATCTTAGGCCGCAAGCTCGGACTAGGATGCGACGAGCTAAGACTCTGTCGCTTCCTGTTCAAGGGAACCATCTTCGGGGTATCGGCTTTCTTCCCCACAGGTCCAATAGGGGAAGGCATTGCAACGGAGCGCGGGCTGGGAGCTATGGAAGCAAGGGTTTTCATAGAGTCTGGATGAGTCGCGACATTGGCCGGTATACTCGGGGAAGGAGCGGTTGTGATGACCGTTGATCGGAAGAGTGGCGCCGAAGGGTTCGCGGCTTCCGGGAGAACAACGTCCTCCATGATATCGTCATGCGGCTCAGGTATGGCCGACTGGCTTGGAGTCAAGGAATGATCGCTTGCGGGTCGACTATGCGGCGACCGTTGCATGCGCATCAACATGGCGGGTGTTGCAGGAGCGGCATTGTTGTGGGATGGCTGGGTCATCTGAGGAGCAATTGCGGGTGATCTTCGAGAGGGTGGGAGTGCTGGCGGTGGCATCAAGGGTTCAGAGAGCGGTTCGGGAGAAACTGAATCCTGTCCGGAACTTTCGTTGCTGCCATATCGCAGTGCACTCCCATTAACAGGACGGGACATCGATTGGTCCTGGCCAATCGTATTCAAAGCATCATCCGTCAAGCGGGACCTCGTGCGTGTCTGGGGTCGCACGGAAGGCGACTGCTGCTTCTTTAACCGACTCTGGAGTTTACTAGTGGTCGAGGGGCGTCGCTTGTGTTTGCGCACCAGTCCCGGGGAAGACGGAGCGGAGGATGCAGGGATAGCATGCTCAACTGGCGAGTGAATAAACCCCATGTCAGATATCTGAGTGGAGTGGAGCTGATAACCATTGGAGCTGGTATTCTGGGCCTCGATGGCCGGAGAGGTGAGAGGGGTGAAGTACTCTCCAGGGATGGTGTACTCGGGAACTCGAAATTGGTTTTCTAGAGGGGTCATTGCGGGGGACACAAGGGGTGTGTAGAGAGCCTGGGAACACGGGAGCATGCATTAGCCATTACATGAATTCTGCGGGATCAAACAGTCCGATTGCATACCTGTTCATCATTCATGCGAGAATACCGATCGTACATGTCGTGACTTTCATCCACCCGGTGGGGATAAGTTGCTGCACTACCCTGGAGCTCAATGCTGTTGGGAGTTGGGGGAATCATCATCTGGCCCTGGGGAATATAAGGTGGTTGGGTATGGTGGGGAAGAGGGTGCGCCGGCGACTGCTGCGGTGGTTGCTGCTGCTGTTGATGATGACTGTGGAATACTTGGGGTTTCTGCGCAAAATAGGCTGGGGTTGCTGGCGCGCTGGAGTAGGACGAGCCATGTGGTATCCCTTGCTGCCCGTGACCAGGGAGATCAACGGAGAAATTGCTCATGATGCGGGTGTACGACGAAGGATCAGCAGTGACACTGGTGGGATCCATGCAAACGAGCTGTTCCTGGGTCTGGGCCGTCGTGGTGGACATTGAAACTTGGTGTGAAAGGGAGCGAGCAGGAAGATGATCAGTCGGCCCGTGCCCCTCCAGATCGGGGAATGGTATGCCAAACTCGAGAAAGTTGGTGAACTCATCTTCACCGGGGGCGGTGATGTCCGACCAGGACAGCGAAGGATCTTGCTCCATGATGGAATGGACACTGTATTTCTCCGTAATTGTTCCTTTTTCCTTTCTTCTTTCGTGTATGTTGGAGAGATTCCCTCCTCGTACTCAGATTGTACTGCGTTCCCCCGGAAATGCGTCTGACAAGGATAGAAATGAGGTGGAGAGGGGCGAGAATGATAAAAGTTAACAGCAAGAATGAACCGGCACCGCCCAGAGGAACTCCAACCCCACAGATCTAATACAGGAGGAAATAAAAAGACGGGAGAGTGAACGATATGGCCAGAGATAAAATGCGGCGGAGGGAAACGGCGGTCAAGATAGACGAATGTTCAGCGAGAGCTGGTGAACATTGTCGGAGGGAAGAAGCAGAGGGTGAGGAAAGAGTGTGGGAGGCTCGAGAGTCAAGATCCAGATTCAGATGTAGGAGTTATAATATCCGGACAAGGCAGAAAAAGAAAAGAGATGATTAACGTGGGGAAGAAGCGAGGAAGAATGGAACACAAGAAAGAGCAGGGCGACGCAAGACGAGGCCTTAGTACTGTAGATACTACTAAAACTGCGCCTAGGAGTTCCGTGCCCGGCAGCGAGGATTAATTTGTTAGCGGTACCAATCACAGTGCAGGAA
The DNA here is from genome assembly GCA_027569225.1 of Aspergillus panamensis. Lineage (NCBI taxonomy): Eukaryota > Fungi > Ascomycota > Eurotiomycetes > Eurotiales > Aspergillaceae > Aspergillus > Aspergillus panamensis. The sequence continues at coordinate 647,469 of JAPDER010000007.1, forward strand.
CAATTCAAGCGGATGAAGGTCGGTAATCCCGAGACCCCTCTCTGCACTCTTTCCATACGGTGTGATTGGCGGGGGCGCAAAACGAACCCTGATTTCGATCTACTCAAGGGAATACAGTAATATTATTAATTTTTATTTTCTTAAATACTGCAATAATCCTCAGTTGGAACCTGATGCAACCAGGATGAGCATGCAGAGTATAATTCAATGGTAATAATATACCACTTATGAACCCCTCAGCACAAGCATCTGACCTCCAGGGGTCTGTCTGTCGTACTTTTGAAGCCTCAAAAAGACTGATCAAAAATCCAGCGCCCGGCAGCAGGCAAGGAATAAACCGGAGACAACGAAAGGGCCAAAAAAAAAAAAAAAAGAGAAAAGCCCCCAAGCTTACGGAGTACCTACCTGAGTAATCTCCCAGTAAGTCGGGGTCCCGCTGGGTACGTAAAGAGGTTGGAGAGGTTTCCTACCCTATAGGAAAACGCGATGGACAATCCACCGTTTCGCTTCGCCCATAGACGTTCGATGGGTCTCGTTCGTTCTCTACAGGAACCTCAGGCTAAACAAGAAAAAAAAAAAAAAAAAGTGCATTAGTAGTAGGTCCACTCGATCCATTTAAAATGAAGTGGCGAATCAGCGTCCAAGTTGCTAGATTTCTATAAGAGGTAACACCTGACAACTGTTTGAAGAGAGAAAAAAAAATGGCTTTCTTCGCAGATCAAAAACCGGCACGAAAACAAATAATAGTAAAATAAGTTACTATAATTATTCTTGCCCATCCATGTGAATCTGGGGTTGTTGACATGATTATTTATAACTTATGATTTCCTGCTGGTTTGGCTTCTCTAGTGCTTTCGAAACTTCTGGAGCGGGTTTTCAATGCGGCAGGTGCGCTTACGAGTTTTTATTTGTGCTGATGGGAATTAACTCCTCATCCGTTCTACGATTATATCTGATGCTCACTCGTGAGCACTCTCTAGAGTAGATGCTTGAGTTGATAATTTCGATATTCCTTATCCAAGTCTAGAATAACTCCTTGTCGGGAGGTATCCGAGGTGTGGGTGGAATCGAATCGTCTAATAATACTCCAGAGTAAGCACGCACTACTACTTCGGCAGTCCAGTCTATGTGTGGATCTTAGAGCAATGGGAGAGCTTTGGGTTGAATGATGAATCCCATATCAAACAATACCGATAATAATGCTTCTTAACTCTGACAAGTTGAATCTACTTAATCCCGCTGAATGATCCAGGGCCAATTACGTAAATGGCTCGCAAATCTGGCGTGACTACCAGCACCGAATTTGACATCGGACGACGCCCATCAACGTCAGCGGAAAAGCTGCTTGTCCCAAGGTCGAGTCTAATGCGCGCCAGACCCAGCTTAGTCTACATATGCAGGATGCAAGTTGCAAACAGTCGACTACTACTACTAGACTCGTGTTTCAGATTGCCAAATTCCAATAATATCACCAACTAGCCTTTAGCTCTCGTCGGTAATATGAACCGACCCGCCTGGAATTTGTTCTAACTTCTCACTTCACTTCCCACTTTGATAGTGGTAGGGGTGATTTCTCGAGTAATCTTGAGGTATCTACAGAAAATGTTACATTCATCAGAGAAGAATCTAGAAAACCTGCGAAATCGGACCCGATCGTGAGGACTATTTCCTAAATAGAAAATATGGGGCCACGGTTGAAGATAAGTCTCGTCAGCAGAACGAAACGATGATAATCTAAACTCTATGCCCGAGACAGGCACGCACGATAGAGTACTACTTATTAGGTGTAAAATCAAATACTGGGATAATAATGAGGAGTGTATTTCTTTTGACCGTAAGAATGCGGGGTTTCTTTGGAGGGGTTCCAGTGTGACCACCACCGGCCGGATAACGTGACATGACATAACATTACAAACATGACAACATCACTCCTTCCTCATTATCAGCTTCAGCTTCTCTCTGTTGTCAACATCTCCACCAGATCTCCCTGTTTCTTCGATGCCTCGTATATTTCCCCTTCCCCCTGTCGAGGCTTGATAACGATCACGCCTGTCTACCATGAGACCCCCCGTTCCGGAGGTCGCTGGGCCACGATCCCGCAAGTCCTCCTTCCTTGAGCAACAGCAGTGGATCGATCCCCGCACTGCCGCTCCATCCAGCTTCTTCCTGGCCCGCAGCAATAACCACATCCCCGACGCCGACGAGCTCTCCCCAGATGATGAGTTGGGCGCCTCTAGAGATAGCATGTATGGCGTACAGAGTCTTGAGGAAACGATCCACACTGTCGCAAGTTTAGACGCCGAGTCCGATCCGTTCTCTAGTAGCAACCCGACCGCGATCCCGGCTTCTCTTGGGCCTCCATCTTTAGATAATGATGAGTCGGATGCGGATAGCGATGATGCTGTTCCTGAGTCAAGGAGAAAGTCAACTCTCAAACCTCTTGCTCCTATCCATTCCAGCCTTCCCGCTTCCAACATGACATCGCCCCTGCCTTCGACTCCCCTCCATTTCGCCAACCCGGAAGACCCTTCCTCTCTCCCCAGTAGCCCCAAATCAATCACAAACCAGTCCATGAGACACCTCGATGATATCTCCATCGCAGATGACTTGAGTAGTCAGGCAGTTGCTTCGGGCGACGAGGACAACGACCCCCGTCCAACGCTCAACCTGAACTCCGACAGCTCTCAACTAATTATGCCGAGTATCAGGATGCCCACCCGAAGGCCTTTCACAGATCGGGGCTTGGCTCTTGGCCGCTTAAAGGTACTATTTGCTGGAGCTTCTGGTAAGTATACACAGCGGTCAGGAAATATGACCCACTTCTAGGGCTGGGAGGTTGTTTAACTGACGAAATCTCAGGTTCCGGGAAAACATCCCTGATCAAATCCATCGTGCAGGCTTGCGAGGATATTGTCCATGTTGATCCGTTTGATCAAGCGATACAATCTCTATCTCTTACTCATCCCCGACGGTCCTCTCGTACTTCCTTACGACCAACTCAACCTCACAGCAGGCTAGCAGCTGTTTCGGAAATTTATGCTAGCTCCAAGCCCTATCCAACATGGTGGTCTGATCTAGAGGACTCTCGTGTACTGCGGCGGCGAAAGAGTATGGGCGAGATTGTTCTCGAGCGCAATCTATGCTTTGTTGATACCCCTGCAAGTCACATGAGTCGTGCTGGACAAACCGATACTATTATTCAATATATAAACCAGCAGCTTTCCCGCGCGACGTCTGCTCTTGATGGTACCAATAGTGATTTCCAGAACATGCTCGCGGGCAATGGTGGATCTCAAGTGGACGCTGTTCTGTACCTCATCTCTCAAGGTAAGCACGGCTTTCAAGTTTTCCTTTGATTTTTTTTGTAACGATCAACTCACAATTCCAGGTACACTTGCTACCGATATCGACAGCATCAGCAAACTCAGCGATTGGACAAATGTCATTCCGGTGATAGCGAAATCCGATCTCCTCAGTTCTGATCAAATATCGTTTCTTAAATCCACTTTTAACGACCGCGCCCGAGCAGCCGGTATTAAGCCGTTCATCCTTTTCGGAAATGCATACTCCGAAACAGATCAGCCGCCGTTTGCAGTGTCATCAGCCAAAGCTAACGATGACTCGATCATGGACGCCAGCACTCTGATGAGCCCCGATTACGTCCAACCTCTTGTTCCATCCGAAATCGCAAACTTAGTAGAGAAGTTATTTGACCGTGAGAATGTAGCATGGATTCGGCACTCCGCTGCCAAAAAGCTAGTGCAACAGCAAAAGGAACAGCTACCTCCACCACAAGCTCCTCTTCAAGGCAGTTCTCATTCCTTCTCTGCGAGTACATATGGTCTCGGCCCCAGCTACACAATGGCCCGGATTTCAGACTACACCAGGCGGGAGGAGAAAGTGGCCCGAGTTCAGTTGGCAAAATGGGCATCAGATCTACAACGAAGCCTTCAAAATGAACAGCAAAGATATGCCACCCTTGCACGAGGTGAACGCGCCGTCTGGCTCACCGAACGATTGGGAGAATGCGTGGCAGACGGATCACTAGTTCCAATCACCCAGACCCCCGGATTCTGCGGTCTTCGGGGCACGTCTGAACAACAAACCAACGCAGGCATTCTCGTTCGAACCCAGAACGGCCAGAAAGTGGAATACCACATCGCCCAAATCAGTTCCCTTGATCCGCTCGGCGTGGTCCGGTGGTCAGAAGATCTCAAACGACGTGGCTGGGCCATCGTCCAGATCGTGGGTAGCTTTGGGGTTGTGGGAGGATTAGCCCTCTGGCTTGCAAAAAGCTGGGGGCTATCCTCACGAGGATTTTCCGAATGGCGCTTTGATTGGTAGTGTACCAGTGATTAGAGTTCCCAAAAGCAAAAGTATAGATCTCCCTCTCTGTATCTTTGTGTTGCTTTCTTGCTTTTATCGCTGATGACAGACAGCACATGCATGGCTCTTGTCTTTGTCATTTTGGATCATATCTACTACTTCCTCTTTCCCCTTTTCCTTCATTTCCCCCTCTTTCTGTTGTTTTCTACATTATATCCCCGGATCGGCGTCATATGGTATGCATTTTTCACCCCATTCCTCCCATATAACTGGCGTTTTTATTTATTTTTTTTTTTGGTTTGCTTGAATCCTGTTTCCCCCTTCTCCTCCACGAATATCATACTATATCATGTCATATCACGCTACAATGAGAAATGAAATGAGATGAGATGAGATGACAAGATTTCTATGCCTTCTTCCCCTCGTTGTACGAGCCGAACCTACCTACTTGCCTTATTACTTTGTCTGGATTAATCAATTATATTGTCCTCCATGTGTTTCTCTTTTGTAATAACATTTATTTGACTGTCATCGTCATATGAAACTTGTATTGTATTTGAGTAGAGACTAATTGGTAGCCCCCCCCTAACACACACACATATATATCTAAACAAATACGACCAGATATCAATCAAATAACCAGCCTCATGGCGAACGAAATGAATATACGGATAAGAACAAGGCCTTGTATGAAGGAGATAGGCAAAATATCCCTCCAGGTGCTTAATATATAGCGACAGATGTAAATAAATTTCCAAAGGGGAGAACCAATACTACTACAAGTATTACGCTGAAGAATATTGAACTGGAAGCTTTTGAAATTTAGGTAATCTACCAGTCTGAATCTACTCTCGATATTCACTCAGAGGGAAAAAACCAAAGAGAGAAATATTTCAAGGGATCAGACCGTGATGTATTTAGTTTGTAAGGAAACGCTCAAAACGCCAGTAAATTGACATCGTCATTGGGGAAACATGAAAAAAAGAAAAAAGGAAAGCCGTCTTCTGCCATTATAACGAAGCACTATTACCCCGGATATTCATCCCGACGTAATAAATTGCCTTCGAAGAGTCGTCAAAAACAGTTACATGTCATTTCCATCTTGATTATATTTTATTTGCGCCGGGGGTGAAATCATTTAGTCAACCTCCTCCATGGCGCTCTCGCCAGTGGTAGCAGCGGGAGCGGCCTCGTCAGCAGCAACCTCCTCGGCAGCCTCAGCCTCCTCGTCGATGTTCAGGCCAAGGGAGACGAGCTTGTGGATGCGCTCGGCGAAGCTGGCGGGCTCATCGATGGTGAAGCCAGAAACCAGGAGGGAGGTCTCGAAGAGGAGCTGGGTGATGGACTTGACAGTGCGGTCGCTCTCGCCATCGGTCTCAACCTTGTTCTTGAGCTCCTTGATGATAGAAGACTTGGGGGAGATCTCGAAGGTCTTCTTGGAGGACATGTAGGAGCTCATGGAGGTGTCACGGAGAGCCTGGGCCTTCATGATACGCTCCATGTTAGCGGACCAACCGAACTGGCCGGTACGGATGGCACAGGGAGAGCCGATGAGCTTGTGGGACACAACAACCTTCTCAACCTTGTCGCCGAGGATGTTCTTGAGGCTCTTAGCAAGACCCTCGTATTCCTTCTCCTCCTTCTCGCGCTCAGCCTTCTCCTCATCGGTCTCCTCGAGCTCGAAGTCCTTGGTGATGTCGACAAGCTTCTTGCCGTCGAACTCCTTCAGCTGAGTGAAGGCGTACTCGTCAATGGGGTCAACCAGGAACAGAACCTCGAAGTTCTTCTGCTTGAGGCTGTCGAGGAAGGGAGACTTGGCAACGGCCTTGATGGACTCGCCAGTGATGTAGTAGATCTGCTTCTGGTGCTCCTGCATGCGAGTGACGTAGTCGGCGAGGGAGGTGGCCTCATCACCAGACTTGGTGGACTGGTAGCGGAGGAGCTTGGCAAGGGTGGAGCGGTTCTGAGCATCTTCGTGGATACCGAGCTTGATGTTCTTGCTGAAAGCAGAGTAGAACTTGTCGAACTGCTCACGGTCCTCGGCGATCTCGGTGAAGAGCTCGAGGGTCTTCTTGACAATGTTCTTCTTGATGACCTTCATGATCTTGTTCTGCTGCAGGGTCTCACGAGACAGGTTGAGAGGAAGATCCTCAGAGTCAACAACACCCTTGATGAAGCTGAGCCACTCGGGGATGAGATCGGTGGCATCGTCGGTGATGAAGACACGGCGGACGTAGAGCTTGATGTTGTTCTTGGTCTTCTTGGTCTCGAAGAGATCGAAGGGAGCACGCTTGGGGACGTAGAGGATCGCACGGAACTCGAGCTGACCCTCAACGGAGAAGTGCTTGACGGCGAGGTGGTCCTCCCAGTCGTTGGAGAGGGACTTGTAGAAGGCAGCATACTCCTCCTCGGTGATGTCAGCAGGGTTGCGAGTCCAGATGGGCTTGGTCTTGTTGAGCTCCTCCTCCTCGATCTTGCTCTCTTTGATGGTCTTGGTCTTCTTCTCCTTCTTCTCCTCTTCCTCATCATCGACTTCCTCGACCTTGGGCTTCTTCTCGTCGTCTTCCTCCTCCTTGGTCTCGGCATCCTCATCGGGGACCTCCTTCTCGGTCTCCTTCAGGACGTGGAGGTAGATGGGGTAGGAGATGAACTCGGAGTGCTTGCGGACAACCTCCTTGATGCGGGCCTCGTTGAGGTAGTCGGTCTGCTCATCCTTCAGGTGGAGGATGATCTTGGTACCACGGCCAAGCTGCTCACCCTCGGTGTCCTGGGTGAGAGTGAAGGTGCCACCAGCGGCGGACTCCCAGACGTACTGCTCGTCATCGTTGTGCTTGGAGATGACGGTGACACGGTCGGCAACGAGGTAGGCAGAGTAGAAACCAACACCGAACTGACCGATCATGGAGATATCAGCACCAGCGGAGAGGGCCTCCATGAACTGCTTGGTACCAGAGCGGGCAATGGTACCCAGGTTGTTGATGAGATCCTGGAAAACAACAGTCAATTTCATATCTCTTTCATATATTCTCCCAAGGTATTAAAAGGTAAACTTACAGCCTTGGTCATACCAATACCGGTATCACGGAGGGTGAGGGTCTTGCCCTCCTTGTCGGGGATGATGTCGATGCGGAGATCCTTGCCCGAGTCGAGCTTGGAGGGGTCAGACAGAGACTCATAGCGAATCTTGTCGAGAGCATCGGAGGCGTTGGAGATAAGTTCTCGCAGGAAGATCTCCTTGTTAGAGTAGACAGTGTTGATGATCAGCGAGAGCAGCTGAGAGATCTCAGCCTGGAACTCAAAGGTCTCAGACATGGTGACGGTTGCGCAAGGGTGGAATTCTATCAAGATCAGAGACTGTTAGTCAAGGAGCGGATCCCACATAAAAATGACACACGCCCCCCGCAGCCCACCCAGGCAGAAACCCGAGAGGCTTTCAAGTAAAGCCACAAAGCTCCCACAATCTCAAGGAAACCCGAGAATTGCTTTCACCTTGCCACCACTCTCGCTTCGCAAATGCAAAGTAAGATGGCTCTCAGGAATGCGAGTCGGGGTGGGGGGGTGAAGAGGGGGTGTCTCGCCAAACGACGTGAGGGCGGTTACTTACAAAGAAAAAACGTCAAGGATATCGTCAAAGGTGGGGGGAGAAATGAAGAGGATATCACAAATTGGATGGGTTGTAGAGGAGGGAAAAGACCTGCGCAGAGAAGCAACAGACTTTGAGATTTATAGAGAGAAGTGAAGAAAGGAAGGAGGATGAGAGAAGGAGGAGAGAAAGAAGAAAGAAGAGAGAGACGGGGCAGACACCTTAATGTTCTTTCGGGCTGAGGGTCACAAAAACTCGGTGCGGCGTTTCTACGGCGATCCAGCAACTTCCACGCTCTCTCCGCTCTTTTCAATCTTCCACCGCTTTCTACCAGGACTCCTTCCTGCTGGGACGCAGCCTCGCAGTCTCGCCGGGCACTTACAGCTACCTACCGCTAGCTTAAGCCATCCCTCTGTATTTAAGTTCTTATTGGCTCGCTCACCTCATATCTTTCAATATCCTTCTTCTAATGTCAAGAAAGCATCTCCATGAAGCTGGAGAAGAAGAATCTCGCCCTGAAGCCTCAGGCTGCGAATCTAGAACGTTCCGCTCCACCAAAGTCTCGCGGGGCCAATCAGTGGTGGCACTTGGTGTGGTACCGTATGGTAATGGAACCTTCCATGGTTGCTGCTGCGACGCTCCGCCTCGCCTTCCGCCAGAACTTTCGAGATTTCACCACTGGCAAAATCCTTGAGTCATCGACCTGGGAAGCTGGATCCAGAGTCTTCATGTCGTGAGGATAACCTTTGCCTCACTGAAAATTGAGTACTGGCTTCCCTGAAGACACTGATATTACATACATATACTGTATGTATTAAATGCCTTAGTACTCGGAGTACTCTGGGGCAAGCAGCCCGTGCACCCATACTAGTAGTATCTACCCCATAGGACTCTACATTATTATCTTTTCAAACACGCTTCGGAACAAAAAAGTGATCTGATAAAAGAATAATGTGCTTTTGTTCTGCACCGCCTTGATTGCGAGGCAAACTGACCATGTCTTAGTTCTTTTCTGTTTCTTTTTCTTTTTTTTTCTTTGCTGAAATCCTTTCTAATGTGCGATTAATATGCCATTGCAACTTTCATATTGACCCATGGTTTGATCATCTCCAGGGAAGAAAAGAGTTTGTTTGTTCAATTTCATCTTTTTTTTTCTGTATTGCGTTTTCTTTTGAAGCCAACTGTGGATCTAAGAGGGTCCAAGTTGGGAAACAAAGAAGCTATAGAATCTTAAAGAAAATGAACGATGCTATCCGATATCAATCCAAGCCTTGCCATCAAACAAGGAGGAGGGATGGAGCAATTAGAAGAATAGAGGAAACAAGAGTATGTCGGAGGAGTCATAGTAGGACAAAAAGGTTGAGGAGAATCAGGAGAAAGAAAAAAGGTATAGAAGATACGGGCATTCAGCTCGCTATGCTAGAATTAAAGAAAACAAATCAAGTAGGTCATGACCACACATGGATAGAAACAAAAGTCATGAAGTATGGACCAATGAAACCTCAGCTAGAAAATGAATATTAAACTTTTCCAACCGCTAATATGCATTGTGACGGGGTAGGGGTCACATAACACATGTCATTATCAGTAAATGGGGGAGTAATACAAGTCCTGGGTTACCATAAGCATCTAAATCCCGTTTGCCTCCTCGGACCAGGATGAAGGGCTAAGAGTCGTAGGATCGAAAAAAAAAATTAGAAGAGAAGTATGTCATGGGGACAAGCTCGTTTACTTTTTCCTTTCATCGTGCGGCGTTAGGGGTATAATCAAGCTGCCTGGGGTTGGTTGCGGCCCTTGGAGTTGACGTTTCCGCCACGGCCACGAGGACCATAACTTCCACGACCATCACGCTGGAAGCCACCCCGACCCTGGCTTCCGGCGCGGTCACCGCGTCCGCGACTCGCACCACCACGGCCAGGGCCGTAGTTGGCGTTTCCACCAAACGCATTAGTACGGGGTCGGCGCTCCTCGACGTTGATCTGCTCGCTTCCAATCTGGTGAGGGTTGGCATTGACAGCGGCAAGGTAGGCAGCGTGGTCGGCAAACTCAACGAAAGCACAATTCTGGATAGGTGACACAGTTAGCTTGGGGTTCGACATCCCCGGGGAGGGGGGGGGGGGCGGTATTTCACACGGACCTTTTGACGACTCACATCGAAGTGCTTGAGTTTACCAAAGCGCGAGAGAGTTTGTTTCAACAAGTTGGGGTCAACCTTTTCAGTCACATTCTTGATGTAGGCAAGAGCATTCTGTTCTTCAGCAGCGCGGGACTGGGTCTTCTTGTGGTCATGGCCAGCAGTTTGCCAACCAGAGCCGTCGTTGGAGGGAGGCTGGCTGGGTGTACTTTCAGAGGCAGGGGCGGGAGCAGAGGAAACAACAGCAGCTTGAGGAGCGGCGGCAGCAGCAGCACTAGCGGCAGCAACAGCGGCAGGAGCAGGAGTAGCGGGAGCAGTAGACTTTCCAGCAACAATAGGAATAGCAGGCACAACAGGAGCGGTAGCACCAGACTTAGAGGCAATGGTAGCCCAGGTCTTGGGAAGAGCTCTCGCTGGGGGAGCGGCCTCCTTAGCAGGGGCCGGAGCTTCCTTCTGCACGGGCTCCACGGGAGTGGGTTCCGGACTAGCAGGCTTATCTTCCTTCAGAGCTTCAACTTCGACCTCGGCCTCTGCCACTTCGGGTGTTTCAGGCTCTTCTCCATTAATCTGAGGGGCAGTTTCCTCCACAGGGGCCTCTTCCACAGTTTCCTCTAGCTTCTCATCGACCTGGGTTGCGGCAGCCTCAGTGTCCACTTGCGATTCTGCAACTTCAGGGACGGCCTCGACAGGCTGCACAGGTGCCTCCGGCTCAGCCTCTGGCTCAGCCTCTTCGATAGCGGCAGCTTCCTCGGCCACCTCTTCCTCGTCAACCAGGTACCTGAAGATGTCATTGAGCACAAAGTACCCGTTGGGCTGCTCCGCAAGGACGAAGGTCTGCACAAATTTGCGAGAAGGCTCGTGTTTGTTCGAAATTTCACCGATAACCGAGACCAGGATGTTTTTATGAGAGGCCTGAGAATCCACGTTCAAGACACGGACTTTGCAGTCATGGAAGTCCAGCTGCTTGAACTTTTCATTGATAGCCTGAGGAAAGTACGAGAAATTAGTGACTGAAGAGTCGGAAATTGTATGGGATCACAGAGTGGTCAACTCACCTTCTGGCCCACGGCAACCTGAACCGACTCGGCTTCGGTACCGAACACAAGCTGCGACTGTCGAGAGTAGAAGAGGTGAAGCTTATCTGGACTACGGCTCATATTGGTGTAGTACTGTTCAACGAAATACCAACCGACCTCATCATTCGAAATGCCATTGTTCTTGGACTCGGTGGAAGGGACATTTGAGGGAGTGGTAGACTGAGCCGGCTGGAAGTTGGCCGCACTGTTGATGGCAGCGTGGGTGTGGTTGTAGGAATCGGGGTAATTGGGTTGCGTAGGGTAGGTGCCGTTGATGGGAGCCTGGGTCGTGTCGGCCATTGTGTGGTGTGCGGAACTTTTTTTTAGGGTCGAATGAAGTAAGTGAAGCAAGGAAATCTAAAAAGCCGCGAGAGTTCGAAAGTCGAAGGCGAAAAGCAGCGGTGTATGGACAATGAAAAATCCTCTATATGGTAAGAGGGAGAGGAAAAACAGATCTAGTAGAGAACTTTTCCTCTTTCGCCTGTATATCAATGGTATATGTCAGTCATCGGTAAATTATATATATGAGGCGAAGATGGTCTTGATGAAAGAGTAGACAAATTCGGACTAGAGGGAGGAAGTAATTACCCACAAATGACAAATAGAAGAAACAGCGAAAAAAAAACAATAGGATATGCCGGAGAAAAATGCAGAAAGCTCAAAAAGAGAAATCCCAAGATAAAGAAGAGAGAAAAGAGGGGGAAAAATAGATGAGGGAAGTTGTGGTCGAAGGGTTTGCGCGTTGGGGTTGTGGATTGAAGTGGGAACAGAAGGAAAAGATTCTTGTGTGGATTTCAATCGAATTTGCGAAAGAAAAACCAGAGAGGAGAGGGTAAGGAGAAGAGGTGAAAAAGGATTGATGAGAAGAAAGAAGAAGTCAGAAAGAAGCCTGATATGGTAGAAGGGAGATTGAGTCCAAAGGAAATTAAGGAGGAGGAGAAGTCGTGGTGAGAAGTGGGTGGGTGGTGGTGAATTGGGTTGGGAGAGGCGACACTTGAGCGAGGTTCGCAAAGTGACTTGACTTTCTGCGCCCACTGGGATTCCGGCGGCTGCAAAACCCAGAGATGAAGTTTCCCTTCCCCAAAGTCTCAGCACTACGTAGTACTAGTGTTTTAGTGCGGCGATTCTCTGCTCCCACCGCCTGCCTATCTTATCCTGGACCGGCCGTGCACAGCTCTGGTGTTGGGGTTCTGCCTGAAATATCCAAGCAGCCAGTAGTTGGAGCTTCCCCATCTTCGCCTTGCAAGTTGAGAATGGAAAGTAGACCCCATGGAGGCTTGTCTATCAAAGGCTTGCTTGTTTTGCGCTTTCCACCCTTGATGTAAGTTTGCGACAGATTCAAAATCTACATCCTGCATCTTCCTTTAGCGTGGTAAGACGCAATGATTTCGAGCTGAAAAGCAACGAAACCTGACTCTCTTATCAACCTAGGAGTATCTTATGCAGGGAGCTTGGACACCAGATTGGTAGAATCAAAGATGTATTAAGAATCATCAAAAAGGCCAGAGCCATATCTCAATATCCATTGCAAATTTAACGATATTTTTCTTGTGAAAAGTTAGATACACTGTTTGGCTCGCAAGACAGAAAGAAAAAGAAAGAAAACGAAATCCCAAAGAAGACTATGCAGGAGTAAAAGGTAAAGATTATTAGCATGAATATGCACTGCCGTTTGCAATCAAAGCAGAATCTCATGAACTAAGGAGAAAAACAAGACAATAGACAGCTAGCTTGAGAGAGGGGGTATGGTAGATATGAGAGTACAAACTTCCCATCAAAAAAAGAGGTATCAAACCTATTCATAGTATCCGACACAAGTAGGAAGAAAAAATATCAGAAAAGGACCCAAAGGAAAAAGGCGACAGACTATGTATGCAACATCAAAACACAGAAACACAACCGAAGAAGCAAGGCAAATAAAGAAGAGACTGCATCACACGAGAGCCAGAACGGGGGTATCTGGTGAAGCATTTACCCCGAAATATGGATCAAATATGCTTTCGTTTGTGTTCATTCATTAAGACGCCTGTGCCTCCACAGCTTTCTCGTTCAGCTCGGGCTTACTCCGCATGACGGCGTCCTGGCTAGTCATTCTCCTTCCTAGAGCGCGTTCGACCTTGGCGCCCAGCGCCAGCTTGCTCAGATTGTCGGTCTTCTCGGGGGTGGGGACGAATCGCTGCTTGGAAAGTGGTTTATTCTCTAGGCGCGCTAGGCCATCGCGTAGATTGTGGAATTCGGCCAGTCTGGGGTCACCGCTCGGTAGGCTGCCAACGGTACGCTCTGATGAAGCAATCGAGGGACTGCCGCTCACAGTCGAGAATCGTTTCGAGGTGCGAGTCTATTGGATGTCAAACGGTGCTTTGGTTTTTCGTCGCCCGGTCTTTTCTTTATTCCCCTCCCAAACCAACCAGAAGACGTCCCAAGCACAAGGTAAACTTACCGAGGGGGCCATGATAGGGCGCTCAGAATCCAGAGAAGTATGTCTAGCCATGGTTGATGTTGGTGACTGGATGTTTCGGGAGAGAAGTTGTGTTGATCGGATATGACGAATGTGCTTGGTGCTGAAATAGAGCAATCGAAATCTATCCAAACTGGGAGAATTTTTAGCAACTGTAAGCTATTTGAAGGCCAGTTGCGAAATGGACTGAAATTAATAAATTAAGAAGGAGAGGAGGGAGAGAGCAGAGGGAAAAAGAAATGAGAGAAATGAGAGAAACGAAGGGGAGCCCGTCAGCGGGGAATCCTGCGAAAATAGGAGAAAGGGAGTTTCGGTAACTATCAAACGCAGCAACAGAGAAGCCAAAGAAAAAAAAATCCGTTGAGATCAGACGTACCTGGAAAACCAAAACGTCACTTTTTGCAATCAGATATAGAGTGGTTTGAGTTTGTCAGGATTGATTTAAGAGAAGACTAGGGTATGGGTCTATATTAAATATTTAATAAACTGGGAGAGAGACTTTGTCGTGGAGCCAAGGAAGTCAGACTAGCCGCAGTGACATGCAGGTGAGGATAATTCAGGAGAGGCCGGGGGCAGCGCCAAAGGCAACGGAAGGGTGTGGGTCGAAACGAGACAGCAGGAAAAAGAGGAGAGAAAGGCACAGAGAAAGAGAAAAGCGACCGAGAACACTAAGAAAAATAGCTGTCAGGGAAGAGGAATAGCGCCGACGCAGGCAGAGGAGAGATTCGTGAATAATATTGGGCGCTCAGATTAAGTATGGGGCGGGTGTAATTAAGGAATTAATGGCTGACCGTTGGCCTTGTCTTCTTCACTTTTAAATGTGCTTCCATCAGTAATATACTTCAGGCTATTGGGTTCAGACTTTGGATATATGCAATTCTCCCCATGTAGAAGGCTAATAATAATATGCAGAGTACAGGAGGGAGCCCTGTTACAGGGTTGACTTCTGTGATACAGTTCGATCGTCCTGTCGCTGAGAGTCCAGCCAAATTATGATGATCGGTTGGGCTGTGAAGATGAGACAAAACTGAAAACGAGTGTGGGTGGATCATACGACTGGACTGAGTTTCTCTCTCCAACTTCCATTATTTAACTTTCCAGTTCCTTTTGGTTTTGATGATGGAGACCCCTTCCACATTATTACGCAAACCAAATCAGCAATGGGCTTCGAAGAAGGAGGCTATGCTAATTCCATGCATCGGATTCGGGCCAATAGAGCAGTTACTTAAACCAATTCCCGATCCCTGGACAATTAATGTTAGGTTGCTCCCAATTATTCGGCAAACTGGGTTCTTCTCTCATACTCGTCATTTGCCACGTGCCGGAACAGATAATGTCTGGCCCCGGTCAGCCACGCGAGTTGATCCTTGGAGATGATCAAATCCGTGGTACACCCGGCCGGAAGTGACGAGATCAAGAGTCGAGACCTCCTGGTGGCAAACACCTGATTAGCATATGCTTTATATATTCTTTAAAACAGCTTATCCACGGACTTGAATCTGACAAAGACTGTCCATGCAACTCCCCGAGTTTCATCTGAAGCCTGCATTATTGTTAATTGTTATTAGACTTCCTTCACCATTATGCCGATCATTTACTTTAGTTCCAAGATAGCAATCCTTCGGACTCCGTAGCTACCGGGTTGCCCACTAACAACTCCCTTTGCGGAATGGTGCGCAGACTATCACCATTGGCAGAGTGTAGCGACTACCTAATTTTTGTGACCGACCAGAAGATTAGGACGGCTCTCAAGAAGACCGTTGACTCTCGGAGCCGACGCCGAATTTGGCATCGATTGATTGACTTTTGGGAAGATTTAATTAGTATAACCAAAAATCGATCGACGTCACCCAGGTCCTCTTGGCAATCTTCACGAATCAATAGTATAACAAAAGCAACAAGTGCATTGGTTAGGAACTGATGCTAACGGGTTATCAGTTGCGGAAGAGGTATTCTGGCGGTCCTGCAGAATTTAAAGAGTGCATCAAGGTATTTCACGCCAGCACTTATCTGCAGAGAAGAACATGTCTTGAAGTCCAAAAGCTTTATCCATCGGCTCGATCATGTTCAACAGTCTAGAAGACTTAGATACGAACAAAGAAGTTGCTAATGAACATGGCATGGTCATTAACGCCGGATCAGCGAGTCATGAAGCTAGCTACCGCCATTGTCCAGGGTCTTTCGGTAAGGAGTAAGCAGACCCGGCGTGCCGTTCAAGACATCCATACTTCGGGAACCTCGGTCAACCCGTATCTGGCAAGAAACTTGACCTAGGTATATACTCTGATGTTCCGGATGATATTTATCTCCTGTCTATTATTTTATACCCTGATTTCTCATGACATGCAGTCTCTTGAAGAGAAAAAAACTCCAAGACCCGGATGAAGACTTTCGATGCAAGGCTCTTCTGGCGTTTAAGAAGACCTTAAAGCAGGTTATTCAAGACGCACGCTTGATCGCCCCCACAAACAATACTGTTGGTCATAGCATTATTTCACCAGAATTTGGGACCTCGTCTATTGGGATCATCATCGGTCAATCATTATTTCTTATTCTCCTCGGGTCGTACAGATTCGCCCACTTTTCCATCTTGCCTAGCATAGGATGCAGAAGAATATATAGTGTCAACCGGAGAACAAGAGTGTATTGCGTATTATTCTACACTGTGTGTCATGGTACCTTTTTGTAGCTTAGTAGTATTTTTGCAGTGAGATATATGTTTTTGGTTTTCCTCAACTGCTAGCGTTAAAATGCAGGATATTTCACTGCTGAGCTGGGCCAAATGAATAAAAAAAAATAAAAAAAATAGACATTAACCTTACAGGAATAGATGCTTGCAGAATTTAATCCTGTGCATTAATCACTTGATTAATCATTTGAAGAAGCCCACGTAAGATAATTCCTCGAATGGCTAGGCAGAGGCACCAAAACAGCATAAGCATGCATATCTTAAAAGCGGCCACAAAGGCGGTCCATAATAAACCGGACAATTAAATACCGACTACCAGTAAATGAAAACGTCATCACTACTAAAAAAAATACTATTATTCCGATTACAACCCCACATATCTCCAATCTTATTATTATTATTATTTTTTTATTTTTATATTTGTTGTATCCAGAATTCGCGCGGAATATATCCTGGCTCATTAAATATCTACCTAGCCTCCTTGCAACAATGCCGAAACCCAAATCCTTCCTCAAGGAGGCCAAGTCGAAGAAGAAAGCGACGCAGCAGGTATGTGTTCCATCTGTCTCTTTACGTTTCTTGTATGGTATGCATGGCATGACATGCGCTCATGCTCGATAGGCTCCACGGACGGCGGATGAATTTCTAGCTGGTATGTTATTTTTTTTCTTCTAGCCTTTGCGCCTCTGTCCTCGATCTATGTGGGATCTGGCGAGATGGGTAGGACATTACTGATTTAGGACTCAAGTCGGAGTCGAACAGGAAGAGGCCGGTGAGAAATGGCGGGCCGGAGACGCAGCCAAGTCGCTACGATTCTTTATGCGCGCGATCAGCACGTACGATGAGGGTCTCCAACGACATCCGAATACCTTTGATCTAGCTTATAACAAGTACGTTTTTGTTATTTCTTGGATTCAGTTTGGCAGGGTTGAGTGAGGAAGGGTTGAACTAATGGATGGGATGGAATAGAGCAAGAGTCCAATATGAGATCACGCAACACCCCCGATTGTCCGCGCAGTTGACCGCACCGCTGGTAGACGTTTTGCAAGTGGCGCTGCGGTCCCATCGGGAGGCACTCAGCATGGAGCAGGATAATTCCGATGCGCTATTTAACACGGCCCAGGTCCTAACGAGTCTGGCGGAGGCGATCACCGATACGAAGCGGCCCTCGGAGGGGCATCTCAACCAGGGGGTCAAGTTGTTGCAGGAGGCCATCGAGTTGTTTCAACGGTGTCTTCTTCTTCAGGAGTTGCGGTATACTGAGATGCAGGAGCAGATACAGCAGATGGAATCGGGGGAGATGGGACTACCCGAGGAGCAGATGCAAGACATCCAGGAGAGCGCGGAGTCGCAAGAGGCAGACCAGCAGGAGCAATGGGCGGCCGTGGTTGAACCGGTGACGAAAGATACTTTGGTTGATACGGCTGTGGCGCAATTAGATGCGCTAACGACGCTCTGCAATCTGCTCACTTTCGACCCTGGGGTAGGGCTTAACTGGGTCGAGGAGTACTCTTCCGAGCTGCTGCAGGAGAAGATCAGCGCATACGTCGAGGGCTCGAATAGGTACTATGAGGCTGCGCTGGCTCGCGCCAGATTCGCCTGCGCTCTGAATGAAGTGCTGTACCGAAGTGGACGAACAGAGGTCGAGACATACTACGGGGCGATCGTGAGCGCGTTTGGACCCAACCTGGATGTCTCCGCAGACCCTGAAGGTCTTTGCGCCAATGCCGACGCCCTCGTATCATTCAACACAGCAACCGCCGAACAACCCCCGTACCATGATCCCGAGGCCCTCGGAAAATCACTCGGGTTGAGATGGCAGTCCCTGTCCACTGCACTAGACGCTTTAACCAAGGCCTCCAAGCTCCCCGATGCTGAAAATCTGCCCAAGATTCACATCGCAAGAGGCGATGCTGAGATGAACAGGTGGAGACTTGGCTTGTCCCCATGGGAGTACACCATGGCGCAGCAGAACGCGGCGACTCTTCTCCGGAACGCGCAGACATACTATCGTGGGGCTGCAGCGTTAGCGCGGAGAGATGGCTGTGCCGACGAAGAGCGGGACGGAACATGTAAAGAAGCGATCGCAGCGGCCATAGAAGGACAGAAGACGAAACTGGATCAGCTCAAGAATACAGCGCCGAAGGAGCTGATGATCGTCGCAGAGGATGTGGTGGAGGACGGATGGATGGGCTCCGCAGACATGGAGGCGCTTCTATCGTAGAATAGCATCACCCAAATCAATCCCCCGAAGCCTAATTCCAACATCCACGTCGTAGACATTAGAAGAAGAAGATGAATCATATCTCCGACCTCGCCTTGACATCCTCATCCATCTGCAACGCTTCCTTGCGCAGCTCATTCTCCTCCCCAAACTGCGTCGCCGCCGCCGCAGCCCCCTCCACATCTGCAACAACAGCCTCCAACCCAGCCAACAACCTCTCGACCTCGGCTCTCTGCGCCTGAACCCGTCTCGCCAACTCCTCATTCTGGCCCTCCGTATCCTCAATCTTCGCATCCAGCACGGCCTTTGCCTTTTCCAAATGAGGAGTTAAATGCGCCTGGAAGAGTTCATCCGCCGGTAACGTATGCGGTCTACCCACCTGTATTAGCCCTCGTCCCCGTTCCCAAAATAGAAACACAAGGTCAAAAAAAGGAAAGAAAAGGAAAGGAAAATACACACGCAACATTACCCCCCACCTCTTCCCCCTCTTTACCCTCTGGGGCCTGCCCCGCTCCATCCCTTCTAAACCTCGCCTCCCCAACCAACCGATCCAACTCATTCAACTGCCTTACAGCATCCCTCTCCGCCAGAATGTCCTCAAACTCCGCCTTCGCGCCCTCCTCCAATTTCGCGTTGAGCTGCCGCCATACGGACTCCAGACTGGCCGGGACGTGTTTCGCCGGCGTGGGGAAGCAGGCGGAGAAGTTCGCGTAGGAGTTTGCGCGGAGGGTGCGCGCGAGGGCTTGCTCGTAGATTTGTGTTAGGCGGGTGACGCGCGGTCCGGGGGTTTGGGGGATTGGGGCAGGGGGTGGGGGGGACGGGGAGTGGTGTGGTTCTGTCATTTTCTCTTTTTTCTTTTCTTTTCTTTTTTTTTTTCCTAGAAAGAAATGAAAGGATCTGGATTTCGGGTGAGGGTTGGGATTGGATTTGGTGTGTGTGGTTGGATTCTGCAGGGGAGGTGTTGGTGGTGGTTGTGAGAGTGTGGGTGAGTTGAGTGTTGATGTTGCGGAGAATGGGGGGAGGATAATTTGTATAGTTGGGACGCGTGAGTCACGTGTTTTTATGCAATGGGTTTCTCGAACTTAATGAAAGTGGAAAATTACTGTATAAGAATAAGGAATAATTAGATTTCCAATTGATTATATTGATGATATTAGGTGTTGATGTTCGTCGTTAGATAATTCCACTTTTTAACCCACCGGTATGGTATATACAAGCCGACACCATATATACTCCCCAGCCCAGCCCAAGCTCCACGCTAGAAAAGAAGAGTTAAAAAAAACCTAAATCGTCAGCCTCCGAGCGCTGTCATGTCCGCTCCAGGTGCTTCGGGCGATAAATCCACCGTGCCCAGCACTGTGGTGATACGCAATATTCGTGTTTGTGTGACAAAATCTGCCCTCTCGAAAATCGGCATATGCCAATTTGAACGCAGGCCACGAGATAGATACGTAGATGAGGCTATTCCAGAATCCCTGCAAGGGGAGAACGAAGCCTGAGGTGTAGTTCAGACCGAAGCTGATATCTTCGGGGTGTACATATGCATTGACTCGATTGATGGTTGATGGGAGCTGCGACACATGTTCACTATTAGATGTGGAAAAAGAGATAACACAAGGGAGAGATTAATAAAACGAACCCAAGTAACCAGCAATGCAACAAAGAATAGCATCGCATATTTGGTGTACGCCCAAGCTGCCGCGTTTACCTCCGATGCTGCTGAGCCGTGACGCTGGGCTTCGATCTCCGGACCTGATTCAGCCTCTTGTGGGGTGGAGGAGTCGGTGTGGTCATTTCGCCTTGACTGGAGTGTGATATCTACAAAGGGGATATCCCCTCCTTCGACGGAGACGGAGTACGGATGGTAGAGGGATCGGGGACTATAGTAGTCTGGTTGGATGTCGCCCGAGCTTTCATCAACTGATTGATGGAGCACCGCGGGGGGGAATGCGGGTTCCCGTGTGATACTGGTTTTTCTAACCTTGGAGAGACCCGGGTTGTCGGACGACGATCCGAGGTCGATGGTCGTGTCGAAGCCGCCAGCCTCTCGGAGTTGTCGCCGTCTCCGTCGGACGAGGAGTCCTATCCGTATATATATGAAGAGTGTCAGGAAAATGACAAACCACGCGGGACCGTAGAAGGTCGCGATGCGCAGATAGCTCCAGGACGGAGCAACCCAGCACCAGAGCTGTTTTCCCGGGATCAATACGGCTTCAACTAAAATGGGAAGATCAAGAAGAACAAAGAACTTACAACAGCTGAGCCGTAGATCTTCCCCCGAGACCGAGTCTGTATGAAGAAATATACAAACGCGGGAATAAACGGTAGGCCGTAACATAGTACCACATATTTCCACTCGAGTCGTCGGAGTTGGTCGGAGTTATATTTATGGAAGAAGGTAAGGTGGACGTTGAGGGCCATGGTGAAGGTCCACAGAGCATCGGCGGGGATGAACCTATCCAGGAACGGGTTAAGTTCATGCACAGTTGACACCGACAGATGGGGCAAGAAATTAGAATAGACCAACCATTGAATCAGGAATGCCTGGAACTGGCAAACATTGCCATTGGTCCCTGCGCGAATCCCGTCCTGAGAAATCACGGTGGCCACATTGGCCATGATATTGCCAAAGCACGCATAGAAGACGAGGCGGTTGATGGGTTTGCGAAAATACCGCGACGAGAGAAAAGAGACGACGATGATACTAGTTCCAAGGAGAGAGATGGTGGAGCATATACGTTCTGTCACCGAGATGGCTTGAAGTTGAGTCTGCGAAAGCGACATCACGGCATGCTGGAATAAGGGTAAAAGGTATTGGGATGGATTTCTCCTGGTCAGGATGGGAAATGGACCACCATGTAGGAGAGAGGTTTCGAGCGCAACGTCAAACGATATTCAGTTTACATGGTCCCGAGGGGATCAAATAAATCCACAATAATTAAGAAGGTGGAAAAGAAAGCTGAGGAGGGTAATGTTTAAACGTAGATTTATGATTGACCGATGAGCATCTTTTTTTACCTATTGAAGAAGATCATTAGCTGGTCAGTGTCCAACGGGGAGGCCCGTGGAAGAAAAAGTCTATGACTGGACGTAATTATTATTTGAGCCCTCTTATTTATGACAATTCTCCGGGATCTCGGTCAAAGGAATTGGCTTTACCCCATGCGTCATGAAGAGTGAGCCACGGCTGGATCGGAAAACAGAGCCAGGGCCCAGCACCCACAAACAGAGAGTTTCCGGATTCATGGGTGTCTAGAGATGTATGATACTTTAACCAGGACCTGCTTCTACCTAGGTGCCTTACCTACATGAAGGAAAAGAAAGATACTTCTGTCTCGGTGAAGTGGCGCTATCATGCCCGTTCCCTCTTTGATCATTTTGCGCAGGAAAGAAATCCTGAATCCTTCACAAGAAGATGCTTGTGATGGACTTGTGCTCTAGTACCCGATAATAATAGGTTCGCCTAGGGATGGAGTATTCCGGGGAAGGCCACTGCACTCTTGGCCAACGAGGAAACCACAAATCCTGGGGCTAATATTAATTTACCAGTCTCCAACCTCGGTCAACAAACAATGACCTCCAGAGTCGAAACCCCCGGTGATCAGAACGACAAGGGCTAAAAAATACCAGGTGTCCGATGGAGCAGTCACGTCACCCGAATCTCAAAATTTAGTCTCGATAAAAACGTAAAAAAAAGCAAAAAGAATAAAAAAAAATATACAGAGGCCAGACTAGGATTACATGCTGATCAATCCAATCATCCCGTCTTCTCGAGCTCCCTCTCTCTTTCAAAGATCGCCACTGGTAAAAGAGAGGTAAAAGGCAGTGGTTGGAGATGTGCGCTGATTCAATCAGATTGTCAGCTTTTCTCTCGATATTTTTATATTTCTGATCCTCAGGTGGTTATTACTGGTTGATTTAAGTTGAAGGATTCACTTCCCGTATTTGTTCACTTCATCTGAAAGAAAACCGGATTGAATATCTACCGGATATCTCCATCTGGTGGGGGGATTTGTGAACAAAAATTACTCCCGGCTTACTGTGCTATGCGTAGGGATGAATAATGGGAAAGACAAGATGACATTTGGAGAGATTTAGGTAATGCGACTGTTTCTGGTTCTGATAGATAGATTGGTCCCTGCACAGCCCTGACTCTGGTCCCTTGTGCCACTATTGAGACTTGAGCCAGGGATCTCGGGAGCGCTGTAAGGTCGATCGTCGGTTAAGTACTTTCATCACGATGAATCGGTTTCCGGAAAGGGGAGTAAGTTCAATGTAACTAGTGATTACCATTCTAGGTAATTAGCTTGAATTCCTTTTATCTGGACTATACCGCGTAGGAGCTACGCCATTTATTCGGCAAATGTATCCGAAAAGGGGCAATGAACTGCCAATGTAGTATTATTTTGATATCATAGTTTCATGATTAACGCCGTGTTCTCCCATCTAGAAGCCAGATCTCACGTCATGTCTTTCTGTAAACGAAAGCAAAGAACAAGAAAAAAAAGTGATGAGAAAGTTAAAAAAGACTAAAAACCAGACGGTATAGACAATTTACCCTTAATAAGTCTGCTGTGGAGGAGCCATCCCTCCGTACGCTCCAGCCATGTGCTGTTGCTGTTGCTGTTGTTGCAACTGCGCCTGCATCTGGGGAAGGTCATGGAACCATGGATGCTGTAGAGCGTCATGGGCACTGATTCGCATTTCCGGTCGGAGTTGAAGCATTCTGTTCAACAGATCCAGACCGAGAGGGTCGATCTGGGGGAGAATGAGACCGAGGTCCTGCGTCGCATAGATGTGGAAGTTCGGCTTGTACTCTGGAAGCTGGGAGATGCCCGGCCATGAGCGCTCAGACGGCGTGCCCATGAGACGGAAGATCTTCTGTAGCTGGTCCTCGTTCGTAGTTCCCGGGAACAGAGGGCGACCCGTGTAGAGCTCCGCCATGATGCAGCCCGCGGACCAGATGTCAATGCTTGTGTTGTACGTCCTGCTGCCCAGGAGGACGTCTGGGGCGCGGTACCAGAGCGTCACTACTTCGTTGGAGAAGGTGTTGACTGGGATGCCAAAGGCGCGGGCGAGGCCAAAATCGCCCAGCTTCAACTGGCCTTTCTTGTTGATCAACAGGTTCTGTGGCTTTAGGTCACGGTGCAGGACTCGGTTCTCGTGACAAAAGGCAATGCCCTTGAGCAACTGGTGCATGAATGACTTGATCGTGGGCTGGTCCAACTGGCCCCGATCGCCGCGGGTGTCCATGTATTTCTTCAGGTCCTTGTCCATGTACTCGAACACGAGCATGAGTTTGTTTTCGGTGTGGACCACATCGTACAGTGAGACAATACTCTCATGTTTCAGCTCTTTCATCAGCGAGATTTCTCGAATGGCGGTCGAAGGTGTCCCTTCTTCGGAGTCGAGGTGGATTTCTTTCAGGGCCACGAGCTCCCCCGTCTGTCGGTTTCGTCCTTTGAACACCTGTATATTTTTGAATCAGCGCTGGTTCTGCGATTTTACGGAGGGTTGAAAATCGCGCGAAGGGAGTCGTGGGTCTGAGCGGAGAGGAGGAATTCATTCAACATACGGTAGCATATGTGCCTTCACCGAGCTAAATCAGAGGGAAAAAAAAGTTAGCATTCAAACATTTCTCTCGGGAGAGCCCAATAATAAACGAGTAATAATACACACCTTCTCCAGCTGCTGGAAAGAACTGGGCTGGTGCGCCTTATCCATCGTCGGCGAGCGTTGACACGGAAGCGGAGGGGGGTTCGTGCGGTGAGGGTCAAAAAGGAAGGATTTGGGAGAAACAAGAGTCGAAATGATATTCAGATACGAAGAGGAGGTGTGTCGCAGGGGAGGGCCAGAGGACGGTCTTATGAAGCTGCTGTTACGAGATTCCATGTCCGTTTGGCGCTGGTCAAATCCATCCCAGGCCGGTCCTGGGTTGAGCCCTGCGGAACAACTGAGTTACCTGCTATGGTACTGGTACTGTCCTACTAGGTAACGGTCGACGGCTCCACTAAACTTGGAATCCCGGCCGCCCGCTTGGTCGGCGGCTACCCGATACTTTCTTTCCAATCTGTATGATTGGGTCCAGTAGTTCTGCAAAAGAGCTTAGGGTGGGCGGCTACGTCTGCATGCAATGAAATTGGTTTTTCCTGATTTGGTGATTTAACTAGTTAATTACTGGCTGTTTCGCTAGCTGTGGCATCTAGTTATAGAAATGTCTACTATTACGCTCCTGTATTTCCCTGTACAACCCGGCATAATGTCCTCCGACATATACCCTCCGACATATATACTTGAAATGTGCTTAGTGAGTGAGATTTGGAAGCTGTGAGGCAACAGCGGGTAGAATCGCATCCGAGTGTAAACTGCATCGAACATGCCGGGATGCGTCTTGGTCAGCCCCTCCGAAGAGTACCGACTCATTCCTTACGCCCCCAAGGTTTATGATCCCGATGGGCATGCCTCTCTTGTATGCTCTTTCCACCAGTCTCCATGCGGAGAATGTGGCCAGGCTGCTTCCCATGATGAGCAGTCTCCCAGCATCATCGATTGCCTCCTCGGCCGCCGTTTTAACCGCAGGGTCAATGTTTTCTCCGAACAGGATAACCCCGGGTTTTAGAATCCCAGCAGTAGACGCCGGGAGCCATGCGCCATCACTTTCTACTTCTACCCTGGCCGGCATCCCGTCTGGCAGCCGCGGGGGTTTCTCCAGACACGTAGGACACGGTGGATAGCGGAACGTCGAATAGGAGGCCTCGGGTAACTCGATATCACCATCGGGATTGACCTTGAGGCCCTTCTGCCGCTGTTCCTCAGGATTGTCCGTGTCAAGAGCCCCCGAGTCGATCATCTTCGCTAGAAATTCCGCCCAGGCCGGATTCAGCCTCTCGAGAGACTTCTGGAGTTCCGTTCGGGGGAATTGGTTCCGACAGCTTAAACAGACCACTGAACTCAGGTATCCATGTAACTCCAAAGTCGGCAGTTCGAGATGCGCCACTGAATGGAACGAGTCGACATTCTGCGTGATCACAGAGCTAATGTATCCCTTTGCGCCGAGATCCTTGATGGCCCAGTGTGTCCTGTTCGGCTTTGCCTTCAGGAGCCCAGGCCACCCGACAAAACTCCGAGCCCAGTACCTCTTGCGCGACTCATGGCGGGTCGCAAACTCATGGAAGTAAATCGGTCGGTAAGCCTTGTTCGTGATGTATGTACCGTTTTCACCTCGGTAATCAGACAATCCGGAGGCCACCGAAATTCCCGCCCCGGTTAGGAGGACGGTCTGAGAATATCTCCCCACATCAACCCCTCGAAGGTAAGGTGACGGAGGCGCCGTCAAGAAGGTCAGGAAGGCGTCGATCGCCCCAGAAACTGTGGAGGCGGATGGAGGGAAGATTATCGGCGGAGGCAATGGGCCGGGGAAAGGGATTCGAATTGCTGGTGTAGTCATCGGAACCACATATTTGACAGAAGCTACAGATGGGCTATCAGCTAGGAATGTTCTGGTCGTTCAATTGGTCAATTCTCTGAAAGGAACTAACTCTCAAGGCTTGAGGTTGAAGCTGGTGCCCTACGTCAGGGATGACTCATTTAGAGTTTGCATAAGTAACGTAATCCTTCAATACATGTTTATGTTTGCTCATTGTTCTGCATCCTTATTTTCTACTCCAACTACGGTTGGAAAAACGCTGGTAAAACCGAGAACCAACATTGTATGTTGATATTCTCTTTCCATATAACTTTACTTCAAGATCTAGTATATGTCACTTAATATTATTTTTATTAAAAGCGGAAACAAAAGTTTGATAATGTGGTCTGAGGTGGTGAATAAAACTGGATGTTGGGGAGGTTCATGTGGATCTTCCAGTTGTCACCTTTGAAACCCGAGGTATACTTTAGTCCCTGGAGCTTGGTCTCTGAATTGTCTTAATTGAAACAAGTGAATGTCCCTTCTAGCTAAGTCTATTCTTGACTACTCCCTGATTCTTAAAAACCGATTGGCCTGGCCATTTGACTAATATCAGCAATGTGAATCCTATACCCGCCATATTGATGTGACATAATATCAAGCGTGTTTCAAAACTCTTTGGGTGATCCACCGTGTATTCTCCTGCCAAATAAACTGGGTACAATCTTCCAAACCAGCTCGCGCACGATACCAATCTTCTTTGGCGTCGGCAAGCCACCAATTACGGATCTTGGAATGGCAATAATTAACAGTTGATTGCCTTAGGCAAGTCCAGTGCCCAAAAGCCTCGATCAGACTGGGCTTAATTGTGATCGTGATGACTCGAATTCTCTCATCAAAGTCACTCGCGTTTGGATAGATCCGCTCAGCTAGGGAACGGAGATGATATCACATAACGGCCGCGTTATGTAGGTTCTGATCCACGGCTCTCGTGGATGTATCACCGAATTTAGCTTCCACAGCTAGAAAAGGGAAGACAAGCTTTGGACCACATTAGATTGGTATGAAAGGTGTATCTAAGCCGAAGACGTCCCTAGGGATCGGGGGCTGGCACTGGTGCCAGTCCAATTGTTAGATCTGGCATTGGTCGTGCAAGTGGTTGTGCATCCTCCTGAATACAAGGCAAAACTCCATTACTCCAGAGGCTATTGACACAGAACTGAAGACTTCCGGACATTGATAGGCAATTTGTCATAAAAAAGGGAAATACAAGATAGAATGTCGGTTCATTGCCCGCCTCACTGCGGATACGCATTGCAGCGCGAAGCGAGTCCGGGTTCTCGTTTTCTTCAGGGTCAATCACCTTGCTTACTGACTGCCTTGAAAATACTGGGGTCTCAGAAGGGAAGGTTGGGTCCGGGTACACCTTTATGTTCCTCAATCGTAATTGATCTCAGAATGTCACATTAGCCGTATATTTGACAGTCGAGGTTGTTGTGAGCGTCATGTTTGAAAATGAAAACGAGGACTGCGGCTCGGTAACGACTGTATCTGGGTAGGAATCTGGATCTAAGTCATCTAAGAATGCGACAACTTTTTTTAAACGAGATGAGGCTTCGTCTGATGACGTTGAAAAGCAAAGCCTTTGGTTGTTATGTTAGCCTATTTTTAGAAAGGGTAGTATAAGAAGGAGCGCGAGAGGAAAATATGGCAACCGTTCTACATTACACACCTTTCAGTAGCCGAAGAGGGGGTCCTATGAAAGAAGGTCTTCGTGTCAACCAGTGCACACAGGATAGATAGCGCCCAAGGAAGGGAGCAAATCTTGAAAGGCAATCACCGGGAGAGCTCTGCATTACTTACGTTTCTGCAGTTGATGGGTCCATATCGAGGTTCACTCAGGTTAATATTGGGCAAAAAAAGCACCTTCAGAATCCCACACGAGACGCAGAGGAAGGAGCAAACCAGTTCCAGATGCTTTTATCAGAATCATATTCAGAGTGAGATAAACCGGGAACAAGTCAACCGGGACCCTGTACTTTGAACAGGAGCTAAAGAGATTGTTAGATAGTTTTGGAGAGTCTAAGTCTCAAAAGGAGAAAAGAAAACCGCGACAAAAGTTAGCGGAGACCATGAGAGGGACAGTGATCGAGATTTGCAAGGCACCTATGGTGGTGTGTTCCCGTAATGGTCGCAATTCACACCCGCCACAAGCTCATCAATACATCATCTGGCGAAAGCAGCTTGTGTTTCAGACTATTAGACACACTCCACCAAATGATAATTTACTTGCCTACACATCCTCGAGCGTTCCCTCGAGCACCCCCCTGAGCACCACCTAAAGCACATCCTTGAACACGCTATCGAGTACCTATCTATTTACTCAGTGAGGTGTTTTAGGAGGCGCTCAGGGAAATGCTCGAGGAGGTAATACCAGACCAGTGGTGATTGCACTTTTCATCTTTCACCTTCAGTGAGCGTTATTCTTTTGTTTTCCAGGTGAGATTTCTTATTTACCCCCCTAAGAATTGACATATTCTTATATCTTCAATTGGTATTGACAAAATGGCCTGAACCGGCCATATAAGCACCTGCTTAACTCAGCAAACAATGAAATTCTCCCATCCATGGATATACAACATCCACTCTGATTCGGGCATCCCAATAATTCCTAGAAGGTTCAGGCACCGCCACATTTAGGCATCCGGATTGAGGTTGGTTGAGGCAGCAAAGCCTTGATCCTTGGGGAGTTTTGGCCACTCCGTGCTTCCATTCTTCGACAAGAGCAGAAAATACCATGGCCAAATTTCATAACCCTAGAAATGGGAATATCGCCGTCGGTGGACCTTTGTCCCCGTTGGACGTGATAAGAGGCTCGGATTTTCAAACGGCGCTGATGATAGCCCCTGGGTCTTCTACTGGATCATCAATTCTGAACTATCATGCTATTTTAAGGGGAACTTATAGGCTCCCAAGTTCTATCAACAGGGATTAGCAGCAGAGTCTGGGAGCCTATACTTGGCATAATATTAGCCCCACAAGCTGCGAGTCAAGAGAGATTGATAGGCAGAAACGAATAAATGCGAGCTGTAATTTAGGCAATAGCCATAAAAAAAATAGAGTCATTGTAAAGGGGCGCTTGTCGTTCGCCGCAGGAGTGTTGGATGCTGGATGTTAGTAGATGTTGATCTCCACTCAATACGAGAACGAGAACGAGAACGAGAGCGGATTGAGCATACTTAGATCCGCCAGCACGACCCAATCGACGCTGATCTATGAGGCTTGGCTGATATGAGGCGGTGTTATATCTGTTTGTATATATCCCTGAGGAGCAGACGTTTCGATGTCGAGATGGGCTATCAACTTCTGTCTAGGAAATCTAACTCAATTGAACCGGTTTAAGTCTATCCATCCAAACATCAACATGGCCAGCGAAGGGGAGCACAACATCTTTGGCTACTATCCCTCCATCGCTGCCGGAGTCCTCTTCATTATTCTCTATGCCGCTACAACAGGGTTCCATGTCTTTCAATTGCTCAAAGCCCGGGCAATGTACTTCATCCCGTTTGCAATCGGCGGAGTGTGTAGGTTCTCATTCCACGCCTCAACCTCGAGGACGTCAAATAGCTGATGTCCCGATGCACTTAGTCCAGGTTTTCGGATACATATTCCGTTGTATCGGCCATAACAACGTCGGTTCGACTCCAGTCTACGCTCTCCAGACGGTCCTCATCCTCCTAGCGCCCGCACTCTACGCGGCATCCATCTACATGGTCCTTGGCAGACTGATCACCCACCTCAACGCAGAACACCACAGCATCGTCCGAGTCGCCTGGATGACCAAGACCTTCGTGATCGGCGACGTGGTCTCCTTTATTATGCAGTGTGCTGGTAAGTTGCCCCCCCCGGGGAACCATCGACATAGCCCGGCCGTTCCTCTTTTCAGGATGAATGGAAATGAATACTAACCAGCGGTTTTTCTTTTCAGGCGGCGGCCTCATGGCCGGCCAGGACGGCGACTCCCGAAAACTTGGCGAAGACCTAACTATCGTGGCCCTCTGCATCCAAATCGCCTTCTTCGGCTTCTTCTTCGTAACTGCCATCATCTTCCACCTGCGCGTCAAGAAGAATCCAACCGGCCTGTCCCATCAAGCAACCAGCTCCTGGACGGGTAACTGGCTGGAGAAGAACTGGGTGACGCTTCTGATGGCCCTGTATATCGTTAGCATTCTGATCCTCGTCCGGTCTGTGTTTAGGTTGATTGAATTCATTGATGGCTATGGCGGGTACTTGATGACACATGAGACGTTCATATACATCTTTGATACGGTGCCGATGTTTGCGACGATGGCTGTTCTCAATGTTTACCATCCGTGTTATGTTATACGCGATGGGAAGGGGCGCCAGGGGGAAAATTGGGATGTGCCAATGCAGTAGTTCTGTTGGAAGGGAAAGGTGATGGAGAGGCGATATTTTAAAGATATAAATAGGCATGCGGCGGTGTACACTGTTTTGATAGAATTCCTTTTTTTTTTTTTTTTTTTAATCAGATGAAAGAAAAGTATGTATGGTTTGTATATTCTTCTAGCAATTTCCACCATAAAAACAACCAAGCTGTCACCTGATGCTGCCTAGCTTCCCCTCTGATTTCCCCCCACTGGAGCTTCCCAGAGCTCTATTTTCCCCAAACACAACTTCTCTCACACCTCAACTTACCTTAACTCCAAAGGAACAACCTCCCCCAAAAGTGAAAATGAATGCCGCATCCCAGGGTGACGCAGCCCTCGCCAAATCCGACCATCTCACCGCTATCCAACATTACACCCGCGCTCTCATCGAGCATCCCCGCGCACCACCGTACTACATCAAACGCTCAACGGCCTTCACCCGTCTGAAGCCCGCCGACGGTGACCGCAGCACAAACCTCCAAAATGCCCTCCGTGATGCCGAAATTGCCGTCACACTCGCCCGGGAACGAGCGAAGCGAGACCTAATCCTCTCCGCGCAGATGAGGCGTGCTGTGGCGCTGTACTTACTCGAGCGCTACGGGGATGCGGGGTTCCTGTTTGAGATGCTGGATAAGAAGGTCAATGCAGGCCAGGGGCAGGCAGGTGGGGGTGAAGCGGCGGATAAAGTGAAGGAGGTGATGGCTGGGGCTGGGTCCGCGAAGAAGGGTCTCCCGCAGGAATTGCCGATTTGGTTGACTAAGGCGCGGGGCAAGTTGAAAGGGTTGCCGGAGGGGGATGAGAAGGGGAAGGTTGCGATTGAGGAGTTCCCGGTTGATGTGAAGGCTCCGACGGAGAAGGAGTTGAAGGGGCAGTTGGAGGGGTTGAACAAGGGGAAGGTGGGGGAGACTCAGGCTCCGGCTCCTGCTATTGAGGGGGATACTGAGGGAGCTGGGAAGAATGTGGACGGGGCTTCTGATGATAAAAAGGCTCCTGCGGCACCAGCAGTGCCTGAGAAGGTCCGGCATGAGTGGTATCAGTCTAATGAGACGGTTGTGGTTACGCTATATGTGAAGGGAGTGCCGAAGGATAAGGTGGATGTGGAGCTCAAGAGTGATTCGGTGTGTTTTTTCTTATACCCCTCTGACAGCGGTATGTCATACTAATATTTATTGCAGGTGTCACTTCAGTTCCCTCTCGCTTCTGGCGCCGAATATGACTTCACTCTTGACCCACTGTTCGCGCCGATCGATGTCTCATTGTCCAAAGCCTCCCCTCTCTCCACAAAGATCGAGCTTCTCCTGCGTAAACAGAATCCCGGACAGAAATGGAGCTCCTTAGAAGCCACCGGAGTGGATGTGAAGCTTGCTGATCGTCAAGCTGCCGTGGCAGCAACCCCTGCTCCAGCCTCTGCACCCACATACCCGACTTCATCCCGCCATGGTGCCAAGGACTGGGACAAGCTTGCATCAACACTGACGGCGAAGAAGGCTAAATCCAAAAGCAGCAGCAAAGAGGCCAAAGATAAGAAGGTTAAGGAGGATGACGACTCTGGGCACGAATCAGATGGAGCTGCATCGGTCGACTCAGACATGGGTGGTGACCCGGTCGATGGCTTCTTCAAGAAACTCTATGCGAATGCGGATGATGATACCCGTCGAGCCATGGTGAAGAGCTTCGTTGAGAGTCAGGGTACATCCCTGAGTACGAACTGGAATGAAGTTGGCCAGGGACCGGTGAAGGTTCACCCTCCTAGTGATTGAACTTGAGCGTCCAAGACACGAAACTGGCCAATTCTTGCCGGGTCAGTGTTTGGCTGCTATTTATCTCATGATGGACGACAACAAAAGCGTTTTAATGGAGTTTCTACAGGAGGTATCAGTGCCTTTCTAGCGGGCGTTTAATGATATCTGTTCATTCATATCCTTTCCTTTCCTTTTACTTTCCTTTCACTTTCCCAAAGGCGGTCCTCTAATGAGCTCGATAAGGAGAGCTTGACACTGGCTTTTCAAGGTATGGATATATCTAACAGCAAATAAACGAATCTCTCAATTTAGATCTATATTTTATACCTCTTAACACCCAAACCCAAGCCCAAACCCCAAACCCAAAACACCCAAACAAAACCATCCCATCCCATACCGAACCAAAAAAAAAATCTTCACCCCTTATACAAAAAGAACTGAACAAAAATACACATATCCAAAAACAAAGTCCCAAAACTTCCAATCAACCACGACAAATTGA
Organism: Aspergillus panamensis; assembly: GCA_027569225.1. Classification (NCBI taxonomy): domain Eukaryota; kingdom Fungi; phylum Ascomycota; class Eurotiomycetes; order Eurotiales; family Aspergillaceae; genus Aspergillus; species Aspergillus panamensis. Next base: position 680,056 of record JAPDER010000007.1, read on the forward strand.
CCAGGATATACCGGGCATACAGCTCCGTCATCTGCCCCCGTCTACACCTCCCCCCAGGACAAACAGGCGAGTACGCCAAAATCGATAACACATAGGTCAAGTTCCCGATACAGGCAAACAGGAAGAAAAGCAGAGACACGCCCTCCGTGGACTTCCGTCTGTAGTTGAGGAGGATCTGCGGGAGGCGGGAACCGAGGTAGAGCACTGCGCAGAGGTACCCGAAGACTTGGCCTAGAGGGTCGAAGGTGAGGTTGTTGTTGTTGTTGTTGTCGGTAGGGGGGGTGTCGTCGTTGGCGGGGGGGTTGTGGTGCGGACTCACGTACCAGCCGAGGATGCCGGCTGCGCAGACGAGACCGATGGCAGAGAGGTTGAAGAGGGTTGTTTGGAAGGTGGAGATGGATTTGGTGCGGGGTGGTTTGTGGGGGTGGTGTTTCTGGGTGAGGGGGGGTTCGATGAAAGGGGTTGCGGGGGAGAGGTGGGTGACTTCGACGGAGGGGTGGAGGAAGGAGGAAGCGGAGTGTCGACGGTGGGCGTGTGTGGGGAGGATCTGGGAGGAAGAAAGGTGGTGGTTGTTGTTGGTATCCTGGTAGGTGTGGTTGTGCTGACTTGAGGAGAGGAGGGAGGTGTGTTCGGTTGGTTTGCGGGCTATGACTGGGGATGGGGTTTCGGTGTCGTTGAAGTAGTCTTCTGCTGCTGTTGCGACGGCGGCGGCCTCTTCTTCGTCTGGTTGTTGGCCGTTGCTGGTGGTGCTGTTCACCGAGGGTGAAGGCGATGGGTCATCGCTGAGGGTGAAACCACGATAGTAGAAGCATTGGCCGAGCAGGACAATATCGGCGAGAGTATAGTAGACGGCGAGAATGGTCATTGTCGGCAGGACGCCCTGGAGGACGGACCCGAGGATGTTGAAGACATCACCAGCCAGCCAGACGGCGAGGAAGAGCAGAGACAGGCCATCTGCAGAGCCTCGGCGGAAGTTCTCGATGATTTGGGGGGAGAAGACGACGACCCAGCAGGCAATTGAGATGGACCTAATATTCTGTGAGCTGGGGGTCTACTTTGCAGCTTCTTTTCGCATGTGGTTCCGGAGCTTTAGCTTACCCACAAATGCCGCTCAGGGCCTCAATGTCAAGATTGAGATTCTGAGGGGGGAACATGGCGAGAACTGTCAAGGGGTTGGCGAACTGGGATGATTTCCCAGGTCACACTCGGCTCAGCCCACGAATTGATGGATGGTAAACTGGGAGGCGAAACTGGGGATGGGAAAACTTAATATAGGGTAGATTTCCAATGTCTTTTTTTTTTCTTTAGGGCTTATGACGTAACTCCATCGGTTCGATTACGTTACCAGAAGCCAACCAAACTATACACATCTATTCTCTTTCCAATGTAATGGGTTTAATTAATGGGGTTGGGAGATTGAATTCTTTCATTAGTGTGGATTAATTAGTATTCTGGGCTGCTCATAAGATAAGATCATTGCGGTGGGACTTCTGTATCCCCGAGTATTATTATGTCGTCCGAAACAAAGAAAAGAATATTACTACAGTAGCTCCTCATTTCCAAACTTTTTGCTGTACAGTCCCAAGGCGCGAATTGGCCAATAGAACTTGTAATTGGGGTACGAAATCATGCTAAACTCTAGTTAGTTTACTTCGATCGGTTCCACACCAACCTTAAAAGAATCAGCACTTACCAGGACTGGTTAAAAACACCTTCAATAGCCTCCTGTAACCATTCACCATTAGGTTGCTGTCGGGACATCATGAGTTCCATGGCCTTCTCGAGCGGTTCCTTGTGCGGATAGCCCGCCTCCATAAGGGCAATACAAGCCCAAGCAGTCTGGCACACCTGGGACTTCTCGTGGTGAACGTATACGTGCTTCTCACTGCTCAGGTACGACTCCCCCCAGCCACCGTCTTCCATTTGTTTGGAGAGAAGGAACTCGCAGCCACGACGGGAGTTTTCGCTAGTTTTGTACGTCTCTCCGATACTCGCGAGACTTTCCAGGGCAAACATAGCGGCGTAGGTGAAGCAGATACCCCAGGATCCGTACCAGCTGCCATCATCTCGCTGCACTCGTTTGATGTATCGCACGGCCTTTTCTTTGGCTATCCGGATTTCGTCGGCACGGTAATCCGGGTAGTATTTACTAAACAGCGAGAGTGCAGTGACGGAAGCAGTCGTGCATTCAGGGTAGTCGTATCCAATCATGATTCCACCAAACACTTCGGCGGCGTTGAGCCACTCGATCTTTTCAGATCCACGAGTATTCTCATATTCAGTGAAACCGCCAGAGGGGTTCTGCATTAGTAACAAGCAGTCCACACTATCCTTGAGGCGCTCCTCAGATATCAACTTAGGGTAGCCGTGCATTTCCTGGAGTTGGATGGTTGAACGCAGTCCTTCCGCAGTGCAGTCACTGACAGTGTAGCCCTGTGTTTTGTTGCTGAAGGGCCAAGCACCCTTTCGGTGTTGACGGTAGCATTTATCTTGGTCAGGCACGTTCTCGCGGAGTTGGTGGGCATCAAGGAACTCCAATGCCTTGGTGAGCATCGGTCGCCACTTGGGTTCATCGGCAAACCCTGCTACGACGATGGCTTGTGTGATGAAAGCAGTATCCCACACCTGGACGCCGTTAGTTCCGTTCATCAACATGCCTTCGCCCTTGAGCCACATGTAGTCATGTAGACGCTCCCGATGACGGCGCACCGAGTAGCTGTCGGGTCCATCGTGCTCATAACAGGCCACCAGGTTCATTGGGTTGTTCACAGGCCCCAAACCCGCGTAGTCGGTATTCTCGTCTTCCATTCGGATCAGCTCCCATGTCCAATCCTCGGCACGCTTCACCACTGTGGAGACTCGGAGGAAAGGGTTCCAAACACTGACAAGAAGCTGGTTGATCGTGTTTAAAAGCCATGTTTTAGGGTAGTAGTTGTCAGCTTCGTGGATTGAGTTTCGGTGACTGGCAAAGTTGATGCTATCATATGGTTGAGTATACAACTCTTGCCTTAGCTGTTTAGTAAGAGGAGTTAAAGGATGGGTGAATTTCTTCGACCATAAGTATGACATAGGCAAGAAAACTTGACGGATGTGAATCCACCAGCGCCAGGGAGCAAATGGAACCCAGTCGGGAAGAAGCCTGTTTGAAATGTGAGCACTCAAACCAAATAGGAAGATCAGTGTGGTCCAACGCACCAGATCTCAGGAGGGACCGGATTAACGCAATCCCACTCCATGACACCAAGGACGCTGAGCCAGAATTTAGACCAATGAGGGCCGTAGATGGCACCACCAAACTTGTGCAATAATCCCCGAGCCTTAATCATGCGAGGATCATCCTCACTGACGCCAACCAAGCGCAGGGCGACATAGTTCATAGAGGTTCCAAAGACAGAGCTATTGGCCTCAATATGCAGACCCCAGCCACCATCTTCGGGATGCTGTCGTGCAAATAGGTAACGTTTGATCTCCGTCGCATACTCTGGGGGAATTGGGGTGTTGGTCACGTAGTAAGTGATCATCATGCCAGGGATCAAGAACATGGGCCCGCCATATTCACACGCCCAGTTGCCTGGTGGGAGCTGCAACTTGGAGAAGAATTCCAGACCATTCTCAGCACATTGCAGGGGTGTTTTGGCCTTGGGAAGCTCCGGAAGTCCCTAGGAAACATTTAGTATTTGCAACCCACGGAGAAAATGTACTCCCGCCAAAAAAAAAGGTCACAAAGGGGGGAAGTAATGAGGAACGTACTGTAGGGAGACCCATAAAATACTTATCTGCAACCGATTGGGGCCATTTTTCATTCTCCTCATCAGATTCCAGATAATGCCAGGTCTGGCGGCCGTCGTCGTCAAGTAATCGCCATCTTGAGTAGTCTGTTTGGGGGTCGCCATTAGCGTCAGGGGATAGGCGGCCCTGAGCACTCGTCCGCCAGGGGGCGATGTGGCTTTCAGACATTGTGCGCTGTACTTGAATTCCTGGGAGGAAAGGGAAGATAGACAATTGATCTCTCCAAGAACTCGTTGACCAGGCTCACACAGGAAAATAATGCAGTCGGCCAGAACATAATATTCTAAAGAGACGATAAATCAGGAGATTTCCAGAAGGAGGAAAATCCGGGGAAAACAACGCTTAGTCATCAGGCAACTATACTCAGCTCTACGCGTGCAGAATCTCGCACAGCTAAACTGCCTCACACACATTATTGCATGTGAGCGAGTTTCAAATTGTTGAGAAGGTCCAATTCCGGTTTACCTGCAGAGCCTTTGGGAGATCTCTTATGGTATTACCGGGGGGGTCTGGGGTTATTCCTCTCTGATGGTACTCCACAATATGACATTTAGTGCGACACAGTGTCTGTATAATCACGACCAATTGAACCTGTTTGGATTGAATATTAGCTACAATGGACAAGAAACCTATCTGGGTACCGAGGTATCAAACGGCATTTCTTGCATGCAGAAGAGGACCTCGAAAGCCCAGTTTTACCCTGGCTAGGCTCCCGAATTTAGCTAGACTTCAAAACACTCTTCGGAATATAAGATTTGCCTAGATTTCAATAGATATGCAAAACTAGGACCATGTCAACATCTAAAAGCGTTTTACATGGTTTTTCCATGGCATATCCCACTATGGGGTCAGAGTGAAAGGATCTTTCCCAATTCTTGGAAAGTAGATATCTTGTATCATCACCAAGTATCATGTGCCTTTGCGACCATTCAGGTATATATTCATACTATCAATGCGCTGGGACATTGTATCATAATACAGAGGAGAAGTGGTAGGTTAAGGCTTCGTAATCACCTTGATCATGCTATACCAGGATAAGAAGAACTTCTCATTAAATTACTCCAAGATTGGTTCTAGCGTCAAGTATAAGTCCCTCAGATGAGTTCTATACTCTCCAACGGGATAACCTGAACGTGACCCGCGGAGGGTCACCCACCACATCCATCCTCTCCTTCTTCCCCTTCCTCCATGTTATCCAGACCATAGCATATTCTCTCAATGGAGCCCCAACCAGGCGAACCCCGCTCAATCCTACCCTCAACCCCTTCTTCAAACAGTGGAATTCACTCTCCAAGAGACCAAGTACAGAAATACATCAACCAGACGCTCGTAGCAGCACTTGACCAACTGTCGTTCTCAGACGGCAAACCATCCATCAAATTAAAGCGAAGAACAAAACAAGCATCCTTTCATATCAATCCTCAAAACGGGGCTCTCGAAGGTAGAGAGTCAGAGGCATATATCACCTACACTTGGCCCGGTAAAGATGCCTATGAGGCTTGGAAATTCAGTAAGCTGTTTGCACTTGGCACCTCGGTGGTCAGTATAAGCTTTCAATAACAAGCTTGTACCAATAGCAGTGGCAATGCGGATTCTCTCGGCGATTGCAGAGGCTCTTCAAGCTGGTCTTTTGATTTCGAAAAGGTAGTTGAGGGTCAATTTGCAAGTAAAAAGCTTATACTTATCTAATAACTTGATTCTCCAATAGGGATATCTATTACAGCGACCCTGTCTGCTTTGGCTCACAAAGGGTTGTAGACGGCCTGGTGGATGACTTTGCTTTTACAATTGGAGTGGAACGATCGGCGTTGAATGTGGTAAAAGATTTTCATATCTTGTTCAAAATCATTTTCATATAGACTGAGTATAACTTTTTGCTTTCAGGAAGCTGCCGCGAAAGGCTTAGCGACGGGGTACTACCAATTGACGACCACGACGAACGAGGTGGTTGACGGAGGGCTATCTAATAGGGTGCGTTTTTGCAACCTAGTGAAATTGATATACAAGAAGCTCACACCCTAGTCAGGACTCCCTAATTACAAGGGTACACGACATAGATCGAATTGACATATCCGACGCGTCCTGGGTTTTGATCTTGGAGAAAGAGGTACGTCATTCCTTCGATACATATGCGCAAACTACGTCTGAAAATAGCCAGGCCGTCTATCGCCGACTTGCAAGCAGCAGATACTACACTCGAGCTGCGACAGGTAAAGGCATCCTTATAACAGTGAGCACAATTCCCTCCCTAGTTGCTCGAAGACTAAAACTTTTAACAAAGTTACCTACTCTAGGGAAAAGGGTATCCGGATCTAGGAACCAGGGCATTCGCCCGCAAGATCTTCGAAGCCAGCCTACAGCAGAGCAAAACGCCGCCTCTTCGGTTCTACGCATTAGTGGATAACGACCCCGACGGCATGGCGATAATGTCAACGTACAAATACGGCTCAATGGCACATGCAGCCGACAATAGACATCTAAATATTCCCAGCCTGCGCTGGCTGGGACTGCGGACCTCGGATGTAGTTGGCGGGTGTACTGAAAATGCAGATAATGATGGGGAAGAAGCTCTGATTCAATTGACGAGGAGAGACCGGAAGAAAATCATTGCCATGTTGACCAAGAACCCTGTTTGGGCAGATGATGGTCCGGAGCCGGAATGGCGGGCAGAGTTACAGCGGATGCTCATCTTGAATGTCAAAGCCGAGACGGAGATTCTCTATGATCGAGACGGAGGTCTCGATGGGTGGATTGACCGGCAAATGCAGAGTATACAATAGCATGTCGATTCTGTGTTCTATGTACATCTACCAATATTGGATGGAGATGACTTGATTTAGACTATAAGAAGGAAGAAAATAACATTTCAACAGGGTAACAAAAAAATAAACCATGCCTCAAACGCCTCCAAAGCAGAATGCATCCCAAAGAACCGAAGCAGGGCTATGCATTAGCAGTACACAATATCAACAACACCAGCGAAGAAAATATCATAGAAAGTACCCCACCATTCTCTCCCATCGAAAAAGAATCCCACTGCACCTGATTTCTACAGTCCCAATCCCTTCCTCACTTCATCCCGAACCTTCTGCTCATACTCGCTTCTCCTCTCCCTCCACATCTTAGCCGCCTCCACATTCGCCGGACTCTCATCATTCGGCTCCGCAAGCATACTCATCACCGAGATGAGGATCTTCTCCACACTCTGAATAGGGGACCAGCGCTCCGAGGCATGTTCGTAGTGATTCGGGTCGTCGCCAGGCGGGTGAAGGATAGAAATACACACCGTTCCATTGGGATAGACTATACAACCACCACCGAGAATAGTTAACCAATGAGTTCATCGCCCAAAACAAGAGAAAACAAGGGGCAAAAAAAAAAGAAAGAGCTAACCATTCGGGTGCCACACCCCCCCACCCACGAACTTCATCGTCGGCGGACTCAACGGATAATCCTTGGGGAACTTGAGTTCAGCAGCGAAAACCCCGCCTTCGAAGGGGGTTCCCTCAGGGCCCTGGATGAGGGCTTCCCAATGGAACATGTCGTCCTCTGTGACGGGTCCGGCGGTGATACCGTCGGGTGGATTCGTGGAGAGGGTCTTGTATTCCCGGAAGAGACGGTTCTGGGTCATTGATGCCATTTTTAACGGGGGGGTTCGTTTCTGGGTGTATATATACTTTTTCTGTATTGACTCTGGCTGTGCTGCGATGGGTTGCGTGGTAGATGTAGTTCAGGATTGTTGTTAAGTTGGTTGTACGGGTTTCGGAGGTGTTTCGGAGATTGATTGCGGAGTTGGGGAGAGTGGGGTAGAATTGGATTGATGGGAGCTTTGAGGTGGCGGACGTACGAAATGAGTTTTGACCGGGTTCAACTCGGTTGATTTCTGAACGACTGGGTTAAGTAAGAGAGCAAGAGAGAGAAATCTTGATTTATACTTGGAAACCCCCGAGAAGGAAAGAAATCGTCGAGTTTTGCCACTGCGTTTGGAAACTATGGATCGGAGTTGATGCCTCAGGCACAGAGTCCTTTGAAAGGCAACGGGTCTCAACAAAAAACTACGTCTACGTGAAGCATAAAAACAAGTGATCTGAGAAAGCTGTAATCCTTCTATAAGAGTCTATTAATACATGGTTATCTGTACAGTAAGTAAGGGGTTTCAAACGTCATTTCCTCATCAAGAACGCGCAAGCAATGTCCACTTCCTCCATCTAGTTGTATGGCCGCACACCAGAGGGCTAAAGCTAGAACCAGTCGGCACCATCACCTCCATCTCCATCTGGTTCGTCTGAGCCCCATGGGTCGTCAGACCAGGGTTCTTCTTCTTGTTCGGATGCCCAAGTATCTCCATAGGGTCCTGTGTGACCCTGATCTGGTGATCTCTGGTCGCCTGAATATGGCTGTTGTTGATCTGGAGGCGCACTCTCCGATGGATTCTCACCCCGCATACCCCTAGACATCGCATCATATCCGGCCATCGCACCAGCACCAGCTGCCCCTGCTGCTGCTCCCTCCGCCATGCTTCCCGCGGCCCCAGCTCTGCCAATCGTACCCGCCGCCGCTTCTCCCACGGCGCCAGCTTCACCAGCCGCCGCACCATCGGCTGCGACCTCTCCACCAACACCAGGGATCCAGATCGGGAGGAAACCCATTCCACCGGACCCGCTGTGGCGGCTGAAGTAGTCGAAATCGATGCTGACTGCGGTGGCTAACATGACGGCACGCTGGTCAAGTGTCATACCGGTAGCCGTGTTAGTCTGCCCGGGCGTTTCAGAATCGCCGAGGCCAGCAGAGTCCATCCGCAGCGCATAGACGCCAGTATCCGTAAAGATCTCGCGAGCAAAGCCGGAAAAGTTACGGTTGACGGAGCCGATTAGCTTGCTTTCAGCGGAGCGAAGTGAAAAATCCCAAGACAAGAAAGGCTCATCGACATAGGCAAATTGATTGTATTCTCCAAGGTCCTTGTCCCCTTGCGCAGTCTGAGCTACTTGAGTCTTTTGGGTGTTGGACAGACCAGACTGTGCAAGAGGTATCCATTGTGTTCCCATATCCGTTGCTGGGTTCGGCGAATGGTGATAGGTAAATAGATTGTACTTTCGTCGCAACGGCGCCCATTGTTGTTGAGCTTCTCCGATCACCCGCATATCCTCGAAACCGAGTGGGGATACCCGAGCATTAGAGGCCCCTGTGGCCTGGACTAGCGATCCAGGAAGATTCGATTGTAGAGACGTCGCGGGTGAGTAGGAATGGCTAGCGACATCAAGAGGGTCATATACTCGAATCCGGGAATTGATCCACGAAAAAGGCCGGTGAAACTATGATCGTCAGTAAAAGGTAACTACATTGAGTCACATGGTGAGATTACCCTGAGGATCTCATTTTCATGCCGGTCAAACACATGCGTCACAAAGCTTCGGTGGGTGCGGAACCATTGGCGCGCCATCATGTTCGCCATGCCTTTCTCCTGCTCTGCCATATACCCTATATGGTTGCCTGCCGCATCCATGATCACATACTTATTGGCTTGTTCAAAGCCGCTGCCAGACGAATCAACAACCACTCTTCATAGTAGGCCAAAATTCAACAGTACTCACATCATCACATTCATCAACTCCAGCTGCCTCTGTATAACTAAGCCCGAGTTCGCCAGAATGCCAGTCGCCGGGTGATTCTCTTTTAGCACGCCATGCGGGTCTTCGGGGATGTGGACGGGGGCGAGGAGAGTGTTTTGAGCGGGGTCATAGTTTGGCGCCGGGGCGCTTGTCTCTGGATTCGAGGATCCTGGGTGCTCTGATGGCGTTGCATCTCTCTGAATAGGCTCTGTTCTTCGAATGGAATTCCGAGGGCTGCGCGGGCTAGGTCGTCCTCTGGTGAAAGAGCTGTAGAGTGTTCGGCCAGGTGCTTGAACCCACCGCATAGGGGGGACTCGGAGCTTTGTACCCCACATGGCGAAAATGCAGCGCCAGTCGAGATAGGATATGGCAGAATCGAGGGAATGAAATCGGTGAGCGAAATGCCGATAGAAAGCGATAGGGAGAAGGAAGAGAATGTGAATTCTCTGGCAATCAAGAAATGACGAAGGCGGCGGCTTTAAGCGGGGATAAGGAAATGGCAGAAACGACCAGAAACTATCCAAAATACACTCGGAGAAGGTCAATCTACAACACAAATCAAGGCAAAGGCTTGAATGTAAATGCCTATTTTTATAACTGAATACACTTCCAACGCTCTAGGTCCCAAGTTACCCCAGAACTGAGAGTGCCAGTCCTATACTTCATGCGCTAGAAGAGATAACCCTTCGTCAACCGGCCGAAAATTCCAAGGACAACAAAAACCTCCCTCATTCTCGTAATCATAGCAGCCCCTTTCGAGCTAATTCAATCTTGCGCGCCGCTTCTCCGACCTGATATCCACCCCTCGAGACACACACGGCACTCCCTTCACCCAGTTCAACCTTGTCCTCGACGTCGGGATGGGGGCACGGGCAATGGTGGGGGAAATGAACACATGCTAATGTACCGGGGCAGAGATATTTATCGCATCGCGCTGTATGTATATTAGCACTAATATATCACCTGAAGTGGGAAACCACAGAGATATGGTGGGCATCGTACCTCCTTGCCACGCGCTCTGGTACCGAGAACTATCACTGGGGCTGTTCTGAGGAGCCTGTTGGCGTTCGTGACCACCTCCTCCAAACATATTTTCAAAGAACTGGAATTGGGCGCTGGCAACAGAGACCAGCACCAGGAGCGCCCCGAGGGTCCTGATCAGATTGGGGAGCATCTTCGATTGGATCGGAGCTGTGTTTCGGAAGATAGTCGTAGCTTGAACAAATTGGACCTAGATTCTGGGGGATTCTGCGGCAGCTATTCCAAACCCACTGGTGAAACAGGGATTAAATAAAATAATGACCCGTGGCTCGTTGGCGTCGAACTGTAAGAACAACTGTATAGTTCCTTGATGCCAACTTCCACTTTAGCCAGATTCCCCCGCACGTGACTCGACGCCAAGCCCAACCGATCTGCCCCCGAAGAAAAAAAGCTCAACTCCATCACCAGCCGATTCCTTCGAGACAGCAACAGATCAAACAATTCGAGGACAATGATGCTACAACCCAGGCTGCTCGCGCCCCTCCGGGCCCTGGGCACAGCAATGGCCCGCTCCACTCATCCAATTCCACGCCTACCGCTCCCCCCATCACCATCACAAACCCTCACCACCCTCCCACGCACCTCCGCAACATCCATCCTCTCCAACAACAACAGACACAGCCTCCTGCTGCCCTTCTCCCAAATCCGTCACGCCTCCCACGCCACCCAGGGAACCGCTAACCGACACTCGCGCGATCCCGCCGGAAAGCGTCTCGGCGCGAAACGCGCAGGCGGCGAATACGTCGTCCCCGGCTGCATCATCTTCCGACAACGCGGGACGAAATGGTTCCCCGGCGAGAACTGCGCCATGGGCCGTGACCATACCATCTATGCCGCGGAGGCGGGCTATGTGCGCTACTACCTTGATCCCGAGCGACACCCGGATCGAAAGTATATCGGGGTTGTGTTCGAGAAGGAAGGGAAGCTGCCGACGCCACGGAATGCCCCGACGAGACGGAAGCTAAACCGTGTGGCGGTTCCTCGCATCCCCGACAGCGATTCCACGACTGGCATTGTGGCTGCTGAAGGACAGGAGGATGCAGGGGATCCGCAGCTGCGTCCTGGTTACATGTACCGTGAGGCGAACTGGCAGATTGGTCGGGCGGCTGAGAAGGCGGGCATTACGGCTCAGCCGTATAACTCGAGGAATCGTTGGTTGGCGTGGAGGAAGAGACAGGCTCGTGCTGAGAAGGCGGCCCAGATGAAGAGTCTGAAGGGTAAGAAGAAGGCGTCGAAGAAGGCGAAGAGGTGAATAGGGCTGTAGCGATTTTGGTCGCTAGTATACTCTTACTACTGTTTTGTTATGGGATACAAGGTGTTTTCTCTCTCTCGATGTATTATAGGAAGATGCTGCATGGCAAGCTATTTGTTCAATATACTGTTTATCTATGCACTTGGCCAGTTTATGGGAGCTATCCAGCAATCACACACGAAGAATAAATAGTATAGTATTCTTGTTCAGAGGTATCGGAGCCAGTAAGTAACATGTAAATATCGGGTCATGGGGGTATATTTTGCCATATGAAAAGATTACACAACGTTTTCGCTCAAAGTTTCAAGTTTCCCACAGAATTTCAACTACTCCACAGCCCATCCAGCAATAAGACATTACTCAAACAGTCATATGGTGATCAGATATGTCAGCACGAGCTTACTGATCAACCAAACGGCCCAAGATCAGGCTTTGGCAGACAAATTCATTGCCTACTATTCGAACATTGGAACTCAAACCTAGATCATCGCCGCTAATGTATTCCATCAGCTTGGACTTTCTCCGTTTCTTTGATGAGAGAGATGTGGTCATGGCTTTTGCTGTCTTCTCATCGTCATCAATATAGATCCAGTCCCAGCTGGGTGCTTCTTCGGCTCGTGCCTGGTCAAGAACCGCTCGGGCGGACTGGATATCGGGAACACGCTCTATCTTTGAAGCCCCCAAGGCATACGTCAGGAAGAGGTACGCCTTTCTTCTTTCCTCATCAGCTTTTCCATTGCGCGCAGTGATGAGTAGCACAGACTGGCCGTTCAACAAATTCGGACGACTTGCCACGGTCTCCGATAAACGTGCTTTGATGGCAGGATACGGCGCTAGGATTCTTGACTTTGTTGCTCCGTTTAGGTACGAAGACTCCCCGGCGGGGAGCAAGTACATCTCCCAGTCCAATACCTTACCCCTAACCATGCAGTCCTCGATCCAGCGGTCTGAAAGACAGGGCAAGTTGAGGGCCAAGGCTTGCATGTACTTCGGGCGCCGGGAGTGTCTATCCGCAATCAGGCATGCGAACCCCATATCTTCCACTCCACTGGAGAGACGAAGATGACCGTTGGTTCCGGTTGTCTCCCGCGAAGGAGATTTACCAGGAGTAGCAAGGGGTGCATTCAATGACACTTCGAATAATTCGTTAAACCCATCCTCAAGAATCCGGCCATCATTTTCTAGGATCATCCTTGTAATGCGAGTTTTGGCTTCACTGTTCTCCCCAAATGACACAGCGAAGACCATCCCTGAAAAGAGACCCTTCGCATAGCGGAAGCTGCGAGAGAGTCGAGTGCCTGGGGATGTGGGCGTAGAATGCCTATCGGAAGGTGTTTGGAATCTGCTGTCGGAGTTCCCGGACCCGGAATTGTACGTAAATGCTCGATCCTTGAGCTGATTCCACAAGATAGTGTCCAAGTATATCCGAGATATCGGGACATTGATCACGTTTTCTGGCCCTGCAAGTCCACCGCTTGGGAGGCTCTTTCGTTGCTTTGGCCCTAAGACAAGAGTGGAGTTCCCATAGACATCGGTCACTGGTATTATTCCTTTTGCGGCCTCCTTTGCAATATCATCTACGCTAAGTTTATCCGTGAATCCACGGATAATGTGTGTAACCTTGGGGACATTCGGCATATCCACTTTCACGGCATCACCAACACGGAATTCAAGTCTCTTTACGGCGCCATCTGGAACTTCAACTGGAGCGCTGTCTTCGAACTTGACCAAGTACTTTGACTGTGATATCCCAAACGGTTTGCCAAAGCAGGTTGCAGGATAGTATGCCCGTTTCGGTCCACTCCAGGGCGCGAGGACCTGATTGCAGGCAATCAGGGTATTTTCAGTAACAGGCTGACCCTCATCACTGGGCCCTTCTTCCGTGATTGGCTCAGGGGTGGGCTCAGCGGGGACTAGAAGAGACTCTACAGGCGTAGGGTCAAAAGTAGGTACACTCTCCTTGTTCGTCTCAGACTGCACGATTTGTGGTGATGCGTGGCGTTCTCGTTCTAGGGCACGAGCTAGAATTTTGGATCTTTCCTTCTTAGACACACGGAATTTCGGTGAGTCCTCTGCATCCCAGATGGATTCTGCTCTTCTTGGTGGTTTGGATTGCCTTGAGAATGCCCCCCCAGGCTTGCTTGCATGCCGTATTGGCTGTGGTGGAGTTGCTCTTGTTGTTTCTTCCACCTCCCGAACCGGCGCCAATTGGGAATGCACACGGGGGGTAATGGGTAGGATTGGATCAGAGGCATATATTTGCTGACCATCATTCCCGCGACGCTTTTTTCTTGGTGGTATAGGAGACATTGCAATTGCGGCCCTGAATTCCCGGTCATCGGCGGAAAGTATATTAATATCAACATCCAATACTCCTACCCCGACTTGAGGAGAAACATCAGCGGCTATTTCTGTCAACGCTCTGCGCTGCCTCCCACTTGGGCTGGAGAGGATTTTCGAATTGAACAGGGGCTTTACAGGCGAGGAGCTGTCGGAGATAATCGGTTGGGATTGAGTGGCTCTCTCGCTCGCTCTCGAGTAGATGGGAGGCAAATCGTCATCATCCTGATCCGCGACTTCATTGTTTACATCAACTGTCCAGTCTTGGTTTTGGAGCCGGTTGGGGCTGGTCTCTGGAATAGTAGTTGCCGGCGCCACATCTCCAAACCGACTTGGGCGCGGATGTACAGGAGTCTCAGCGACGCGAGAGGGCATTGAGGAAGACTTGTCCCGAGACTCAACCACAGGTACGTTTTCGCCTTTCTGCAAATAGTCCTGGTTGGCTGAGTTACTAGACTGAACTACATTGACCTGTTGCTCTGAGATATTCCCCTTGGGTTGGTTTCGGGAAGCCTGGGAGTTCACTGAAACCGACCGAATTCGATTCACAGTCCCGTCGTTCTCAGGAGGGGGCAACGAATCCTCACGTCGAGAGCCCGGAGGCGTGGACTGTATACGCACTTGCTTCACAGGAGATGGAGTAGCATTTCTCTGGCTCGTAGATGGTCGTGCGTGGGATTGCGAACCAGTCTGGTGTGTTTGATCATGGTTCCACGCCTCAGGGCCGTCAACAATTTCAATGGACTCATTATCCTGTCGTCTTGGGGAGAGTTGAGAATCTTTCACGATAATTACCGGCGATGATCGAAGAGCATCGACATGTTCATCGGCTCGGTTCGACGTGGGGGAATGTCGATTCGAGACTCTCTGCACTAACCGTTGGCTGTTGGGCAGAGGGCTTTCATGGATGGATAGAGCCTGTGAAAGGCGATCGTGGGCACTTGCTGTATGAGCAAAGCTCGCCGTAGACAAATCATTGCAGTTTTCCTTGTCTTCCTCGGTTGAAGAGTTTGGTCCCTGAGATCTTGGAACAGGCTGGTGCAAGTCTTCCTCTTGCTCCGTCTCATCTTCACTGGTTCCCCCGTTTTGTATTTCGGAGACGGGTCCTTGTGATTCATCTTCAACGACAATCTGTTTAGACAGGTCGGCCCAATTTTGCTCTGGGATCTCAGGCAATGAAGTAATACTACTGTCCATCTGTCGTTTGTGGCGACTCGATGGTCGAGCAGGAGCTTTTAGGGCAGCAAACTGTGCGGAAGCTTCCTCATCAATTCGTTTCAGGCGCTTCATACGCTCGATAAAGCTAGGTTCCTTCTCAAACTCCCCATCACTTTGATCCTCCGAATAGATATGATCCGCTGAACGCGTCATCCTTTCCTTGAGTATATTGTCCCTATTCGTCTGTGATTCTTTCATGGTGATATAAGTAAATTGAGACTCAGATGATTCCCGCGGGAAAGTAGCAGCGAGGTGGTAGTATGGCGAGGAAAGGGCAGGAGCAAGAGGTCGGTTTTGAATAGGAATGTTCGGTGACGGTTTATCAGACAGGAGGTCCGACTGTAGTCCATTGACTAGAGGAGAGGACGGGGCTTGCGTCGCCTTGAAAACTTGGCTCAACGCCATAATTCCACCACCGGACCCAAAATCGGAGGCAAGAGGATTTCGAGACATAAGGGGAGATACGGTTGCCATTCCATCGGCTTGGCCCTGCCTAGCTGCCGTTGCGGGAGTCTTCGTAACGAACCGCTGTGACTCTGGGAAAAAATTGGGCTCATAAGCGAGGGGAGAAGAGTCACCTAGTTTAGAGCTATTCTGCTCTTCATGCTCATCAGTATTAGCAGCGAGCATGCTTGCGCCATCAAATCCAGAGAGGAGATCAATGTGACCACTATCGCCTTCATTAAGTGTCATGAGCGTCGCTCGATCCCTGTGATTGCTCTCCGGTCCATCATTCCCGGCTTCTTTATTCTGTCGGATAATCTCGTCGTATACTGATTGCGAGATGACTTGGGTATCGGAGGGTACATCCGTGGGAGTCATTTTGCCTCGATGTAAAGCCGCTGCGATATGGGCTACCCGCTCTGGAGACTGTGGGTTCGTGTTCAAGCGCTTGGTGGCATTCTGTTCACTCGCTTTTCGCTCGGAATGGGTGTTTGATAGTGCGTTGTGGGAAACCTCCTTGTCATCCGACGTCAATTCACGGTCGTACGCGTGTAGTTGACCTAACCGATCACCATGACTGAAGTTTTTTTCAATGGTGTCAGGCTCTTTTAAATAAGGCTGGGATGTTGCAGATTCCTAGACGAAAGATGATTGGTGTTGGTTAGGAGGATGATCGCTGCTACAAATGCATTGAAGCTGATACTCACTAATCCCAGCGCGACGCGTTGCAGCCTCGCGATATCGATACTGTCCTCCTGGGTCTCCATTATCGTTGCCTACCCGCCAATCCCGATACAATCAAGATCCAACATTTCATAGCCTCTTTGCTTCTTTCGTCATTTTAGAATCTCTTTGAGGATTTAATTGACATTATCATTCCGAATCAAACTCTCACTGACGGAACCATTCAACGCGAGACGCGTGTATCACGTGCTTTTGTAATATTACCGCTCTTGGACTAGTGCCAAATTATAGATTTGGGACTGCGACAAGAGAGGCCATCTGGTGATCAAGTTCTGTTCATATATCTATGGTATCTATCTGATGAAATATTATTCAGTCGTAGTAAAAATGGATTCTCCCAGCACTGTAACCCAAGAAAGAATCACTAAGTAAGAAGCTAGTTTCGTGAAAGGGGTGTTGTTACATAGTTACAGAGTGACGGCGCATCCAGAAGCAACATAAAGGAAGCAGGCCGCCACCCGGATTTTTCGTTCGCTATAATAATACATGGAGATAAATTTGGCCGAGTTCAGTCTCGGGTGCGATTGGGTACCCAACGCTTGATCACCACGTCCCTGACTTTGTAGCGTCCAAGCAGCGCTCCGATATCATCGCTTTCAGTTGTAGAGTCAGAACTCTCTATTTTCGGCGGTGGGATTTCCACATAGCATACCACCAAAGTCTTCTTGACTTGGGCTTGGACACGGTTAACGCAATGGAGCCACCACCAGCTGCGTACCTGTTTACTGGCACAGTGGACCCGACGTTCTTCTGTTTCCGACCAGTAATGATGATCATATGATGGGAGAACCACAACAGCAAACTCAGCATGTGAGAAAACGGGACCGCGGTTGTAGATGATATAGTCCACTCCGAATTTCACGCCGGAGCGCACGACCCATCCCAAGGAGCGAAAGTGGTGATACACGACATAGGAAACTAAGAACGGGTCGTCTGTTTTCAAATTCGCGGATAGATCTCGAGCTGGAGAATATGAATGGTGGCAGAATAGAGAGAGTAGTGAGTTGGGTGAAAGAACAGTCTTCTGTTTGGGGTCGATGATCTGGAGAGCTCCAAGCCCGTATACCAAGAAGAAGGCCTCCTCGCTGGATAACTGAAGGTGCTCTTCGTTCTTCAAGATCGGTTGCCCATCTGTGATGTGCCCGTTGGTAGGTGAAGTTGGTTGGTTTAAGGTCGCTGTTTCGGAAGATTCTTGTGTCTGAATTTTCGGGGGGAATTGGACAGGCTTGCCGTCATCAAGAGCACGCTCTTCGGCAGCCTGTGAAGTGGAATCACTACTCTCTCGTACACCCGAGCGTCGTGAGTCAAGGAGTCTAGCTTCTCTAGCCTTCTTTAAAGAAAACTTTTCAGCAGCAGGAACAATACCGTTGGTAGCACCAGCGGCGGATACTGGCAGCGAAGACTGCTCAGCAGGCCCTTCCCTAGCCGCGGCTTCTGCAAGCAGTCTTTGATCAATAGCCACCTTCTCCATCCTTGCTCTCTCTAATTTCAATTCACGGCGCTCCGCTCTTCGCTGCCGTGTAACTTCCTCGCTCGTTACACCTCTAAGCAACCCGCGCTTCTTCTTTTCCCGGTCTAACCAATTAGGTTCGCTTCGACTCAGAGTACCCTTGCCGAAGAATCCCATCTCCCACAAAGCCCTGATTGCCTTCTCATCGGTAACATGGACGGAAGACGTCGCTGAATCGAAGTATGCAGAATAGACTTCATGTTGAGGTGGAGCAATGAAGTAGGTCAGATACGAGAGGAGCACACTGATGACAGATAGAGGATTATGTGGGATTAAAGGAGGAAGGGGATGGACGCTGAGAGGAAGAGGGAAACGATGTATGTGCCTGTAATTAGGCCTTGGGGCCCTTGGCGGATGGGGGTGTTTGTGTCCTAGTCCAGTTTTCGCCGTAACAGTTGCTGATTCGGAAGCTGGAGGGACGACTGGGCTATGATTGGAAGTCATATTGAACAAGAGATGCTATAGCTGAATTGATTTCAAGAGTTCTACTACGGGGTTGAAGAGTCAGTAAGGAGCTCTTCATTACTAACAAATTCAGGTCCAAACAAAGTGACGCAGGTGCATTATTCTCCTCAGATACCGTTGTAGTCTGAATAAAGCAGTCATTGACAACAGCGAAGAAATCAAAGTGCCATTGCCTTAGCTTTATATAAGGTGTCATCACCGGAGACACTCTGCAGTCACTTCTGTTCAGACCAAAGCAGTTACAGGCTGAAGCTTACCAGAAAAGCTTTCTGGAGATCAAGCTCGAAGGCCGAGCACACATTCGGAGTCAGCAAGTGTTGTATGGTAATTAAGTACAGTTAGTAATAATAGGTCAAAAATCAAACCAAGACTAAACTCGGATGCGCCTCGTCATCATCAGCATCATCCTACTCTTGGTAGTTTTATTTTTGTATTCTGGTTATGATGGATTGCGGAAGCAAAATTTTTGAATTTCGCTCCGCTTAAAAAGGCACTTGTGGTGACTAAGCGACGGGTGTCCGGCCCGTGCGCATCCCCGATCCTCCAAAAAAAAAATTCATGCCTCGAAATTCATCGGATAAAGCTCCAGCTACTACACACAGACTCAAGATCAAGCAGACAACATACAAAACCTAGCCAAGTGAGTGATCTCCGTTTGGTTTCCTTTTATCTCAGCAGTTTTCTAACTTTCACTCCCCAGAATGCATCTCATGGTACGTTTTAATCCTTGACATTGACGCACGAAATATCCATCCGCTCTATCCAACTGAACAATTGGCATAAAACACATCTTGGGAGGCCACGGTCGGCCTGATAACTCCAGATTCTTTTTATTGCAATGTTTATTATATACGGAAACTAATATAATATCCCAACAGTACACTTTGGATAAGGATGGAAAGCGGGTCTACACCCTGAAGAAGGTGAATCCTTCTGGGGAGGTCACCAAGAGTGCCCACCCTGCTCGCTTCTCTCCGGATGACAAGTACTCTCGGTAGGTCCTTGCGTGCTCTTTAGAGGAATATAGTCCGATATTTGAATTACCGTTCGATGCTAACAATGGGGTTCATTACAGTCACCGTGTGACACTGAAGAAGAGATACGGCCTCCTCCTCACTCAGCAACTCGGTATGATGTCGCAAATCCATGTGGACGGTGAATCCAGAAAACTAACCGCCAACTTTGTAGAGAAGGAAGTTGCGCAACTATGATGTGATAAGGAATTGTGGGCTGGGTCTTATACCAAAAGGGGATTTAAGTCATTTATCGGCGAATGGTGTTATCTATGGCTTTAGACAATATGAAAGCTTTTGTCTGGTTTCTACATGATGCCAAATATCCTCTCAGTAGTGGTAACTCCACAGATCAGTGGTGAGGAACATTGCGTTTCTTGGAATTTGCTCTTCCTTTCTGTGCATTTCGCTCTAGTTATGTATATGCTCTATCAAATATCGCAGGTCAACCATTATCATAATTCCATCAAATGAAAGCAGACGGTCATTCAACTTTTATACCAAAACTCCGGTCCCACATCATGCAAAAAAAAATAATCCAAAGGGAGTTCATCGCTTCCTCGAGTTCACGTGCCTACCAGCGCCCGTTCGAATACGGCCAGTCTGCTTATTTCTTTCTCCAGTCAAAATGCCCGGCAGGTAGTCCTCATCCATCAGGTCGCGTTCTTTCCGAAGCCTTCGGCTCTGCTCAGCACTGGCTTTAACATATTCCTTCTGATCCTCTGCAAGGATCAATTCCGTTCCCCATCCTCCCTGGCCACCGCCGCCCTTCCATTTTCCATTCGAACTACCATGGATGGGCTTCGGTATGCTATACTTGTTTCCTCGGTTGTTCCACTGCATGTTCTTCTTCAGGTGCATCTTGAATTGCCCGTTGGCATCGGTGGTGCACGAAACACGGGTAAGAGTGTCCCCTCCGCAGCGGGGGCAGAACTGTTTGTTCATGTCCTTGGTCGTAGAGAAACAGGCGTGGCAGCGTTTAACGAAGGACTTAAGATGTTTGATTCTTTGTAATGTGGTGGTGGACAAAAGATTCAGGTTCATCTGTAAAAGCACATTTTGACACTGCAGTGGTCAGTTAGTTGAACGTCACCACTATAGAGAACAGAATGCACCAACCGCAAAATCAGTAGTCATAGTCGCGACCTGCATCACTTTAGGCTCTGGGGCCACCGTTGCCGAACCAGCTTCGTCACGAGCCTGTCGCTTCTTCAAATTAGACGGGGTAATCCATTCTTCCCCATCGGATTCAGAGGCAGCGCCGTCCTCCTCGTCCTCTTCTTGAGTTTCCTGGGACGCCGGCGCATCAACAGGTCCCTCCTCCGCAACTGTGGTCGCGAGGGCTTCGGTCCCGACATTTTCTTGTTCCCCATTTTGCAAAGTCGTCGCCTTCAAATCTTCAGCCACTTTTTCAACCTCGGAACTGTCCACTTTCTCATCCGTCGTTTCAGTCTTCTCCGGCTCTGGCTGTTTCTCAGCCTCCTTGACGGGTGGCTTTCCGTTCACCTGCTTTTGCCCGGGTACACTCCGCAATCTCCAGTCTCCCCCATTCCTCTCACACTCGATTTCATATGCAAGCGCCATTACCTCGATATCCACCTTACTCAGCACGGCCCGATCACCGGTTTTCCGAGCAAACTCGCTGATCACGCTGAAGCTCTTCGGCGAAGGCAGACGCTGCTTCAGAAAAGGTAGGTAAAGGGTTTCAACCCGCTGGCGCGCATCAGGATCGCGGATTTCGTTCACCACCGAAGGCGTGGTGATGATCTCTTCGCATTGTGCGAGGAGCGAAGAAAGTGGCGGGGTATTCTTGAGGATGGGTCCGGCATCAAGCACGATAGTGTGCACGGGTTTCGTCGTGGTGGAGTCTGCCATATTGGGCAGCTCACTGAATGGTAAATATGATATTATTATTCAGACAAAGAAGCGATTGTCGAGCCTGCGCTGGGGAGGGTGTTGGAGAATTTTTTAAGTGGTGGTGATGGGGAAAGATTTCTGGTGGATTTTTGGCTGGTCTGTGCGTTATACTTATCTTAGCGTTATCGCCAAATTTATTTCATCTATCTCTCGACTGACATCTTTCTTCATCAGATTTTCCATCATTCATAATCTCCTTGGATGATAAAATTTATGATCAGAAGCCTTACCTTCTATGAATAGGCTTGGTCAACGAATATCCACTATAATCCTATAACATAACATGCAAGACAATATCCCACTCCTAAAGCTACCCCCGAAACATATATATCCACTGAAGCCTTCTCCTGCTAAACAAGTTTTTAAAACTTAACGTTAGCCATTCCTCAACCCGGCGGTTTCTGCCATATTTGCACACAAGATTATGATGGCATTCTTTACTAAGCAGGATTCCTGACCCGATCCTAAGGCTTATATATTAAGCATGGGGCCTCTGGCGACTGACTTTGGTCTCTCTAGCCGAATGTTTGAAGTTGGATCTAGACTATTCTCTGAGGGCCATTGATCACATTCCACTATGATACTATGCTGTGGCGTTACATAGGTCCAGATCATATGAGCCCGTGATCCACTAAGTTGGGTAGTAGTAACGCCATCTTTTTCAGCCTAACAACCGAAGTGTTATCTAGGAAAGAAGGCTGAGGACGTCTAGGACGAGGACTTTGTGCTCTCACAGACCATACTAATTCTTCGTATTATTAGTGCTTCCCAAGTCATTTCCAGTCAACTGTCGGAAGGGTGACTGTTCTATGGGAGATTGCTCTTGTTGCCTGTCGTGATGCAGTGGATGACTCGCAGCATAGTGTAGTACAGAACATTGGGGCTTTGCACGGACTGGAATCACGAGATCTGTATGTAGGCCCATCTATCCCGAATATGATTTGAGAAATTGAGATATAGAGAAACATGGGACCTCTCCGACTGGACATCGGCCACATGGCTTATTCTTCACAGACTTGAGCATTTTGTTCCTCGCCCGCGATCCACAACCTCGGGTGATGAAAGACTTCCGTGATAGAACATGTGTTCACCTGCGGGACGGTCTAACCCGGTTCATGGGTGGCCATATTCTCTGAGCTCAAAGCGGTTGCTATTATTTGACCGGAAGAGATCCATAACCTTGCAGGAGAGAGTATGTGCAAAGTTCGAAGTGCTCTCCTTTCCCCTTTTCCTTGACTACCGACATACGGAAGACCAACATATGCTGCTAGCTCTAGAAACTGAGTGACAGACTTGGGACCTGGGGAAGCATTTCCAATCTATTTTTATGCTTTATCCGCCGGGGGCTCCGAGCTAGCACCCCCGATTTTTCATGGAATCCTGATGGCGGGCTATGTGTATGTTGCCTGGATAGAGATAGGGGCATACTCCAGCGAGCGATTGATGTCAGGAAGAGTACATGAAGTGAAACCCAGCCAAAAGCTACAAGAGATCTACTTAATTATACACACTGATCGGCCTTTATAGATGTTTTCCACGATTGACATTAGTACCATGGCAATCCAGGAGTCCATGATAGGGGAGCTTTATCTAGCATGTTGTTCAGAGTCGTTCACAACTCAATGGTGAAAGGGATGAGAGCACGGAGAATTTCTCGCTTCGATAATCGATCATTTGAAACCATGTTATCAATAATTGGACAGACCTTATACAAAACCTGTATGTTCCAACGCAGTCTCGCCTCGAAAGGCTTGACAAGAACAGATCCGGGGAGTCAATGTGATGCGTCACTTGTTGAACCTTTCACTTCTCCACCACACGACTCGCCCAAGTTCCAGGAGAATCGAGTCAATCGACAAATGGGTGCCCTTCGCTTCCCCAGTCTCTCTCTCTGGACTCCTGGAATAGTAACATCCTCCTCCATCTGTATAGTACTTTGTCCCCCTGCATGCCCGTTAACCAATACAACTCTCACCAATGCCCTGCGAAGAATGGGGAAGAATGGAAGACAATAAAAAAATGATAGATCGAAATCTACTGACTGGTTTCTGAAGAGTACTTTTGCACCCGACAGCTTGGAAAAAGCACACGCTGGGCCAAGGTCGGTGTCATCCAGCCCGTTGATACTTGGTACTGACACACGGATGACAGTCAAGGGTGCTTAAGATCATATCCCTTACTCTCCGCCACGCCAATCACGCCGCTTTCTGCTACATCTATTGGGGTTTGTGCAACACGGTTTATTCGCAAGAAGAAAAAATAGCAATTAATTATTAAAGGCAGCAGGAGTTAACTCGGAGGTATTTTCGCTTCGGCCGACGTGCAGTCTGCATCGCAGCTTTCCCCAGTTACGATCTGTCAGGACTCAGGACTCGGCTCCATGCACTGTTATTTTTACCATGATGCAAGAAAGTGGCCTACATATCGGGGATCATAATTCTGAGGATAGATGCGTATGTGGAGGCATGGCAGAGACATCCACGCTTCCATGCGCACAGCAAGATCTCAGTCCGTGCATGAGAAGAGTTTTGATACATCGATGATCTTTGACCTTCGCTCTTCTCTCTGTACACCAGCCGTCTTCTCACTGGCGCGGGTTGGCTTCCTGAATAGTCGGGGAACAGTGGACACCGTTAGCGTTGATCATTGAACTGACATTATCACTAGCATTTTCGACATACCTTGGAAAGTTTCACGCTACTCTTCCAGGAAAGCATACGCCCAGGCCTTGTCAAAGTTTAAAATAAGTGAAAAGGTGAACCATTTCAGCTCTTCGAACCCATCCTCACCCAAAGCTTTTGTGGATTCTTGCCATCATTTGCTTATTTGCGTTCTCCCTTGCTTGCATGGCCTGTCCGCCATATCCATCCCCTGTCTGATTTGAGCATCGACCAACCAATCTGGGGAAGCCATAGAAACATGAACCATGATCCTCCTCTTGGTTCTTGTCTTCTGACTATATCTAAGATAGGCCAGACGGGGGAATGTTTATAATTCAATTCGTTCCTTACCTTATTGCCCTACTCTCCCTCGATTGAATTCCGTTCCGTTCCTTTTTTTTTTTTCTTGATATGCCACCTGGGTGCAGTGATTCACCATTCATTCATTGTGACATTGACATCCGAGATTATGTTTAGACAGTGAATCTGCATCAATATATACACACAACGCAAACTACCAACGCGCTCGTTTTGATATTGTAAAACCAAGGTCGCTTGTCGACTTGACTTGAATGCAGTCATGACGACTTCTATCTCCCACCTTCACTCTCTATATCTTCGTGAGGAACATCGATCTTATCTTTCCCCTGACGGAGTCAGGGGAATGGTAGTTAGTATCGTGTTTACGAGTCTTGCTGCCTGCTTTGTGCTTGCTAGAGTCTACACTCGCACCAAGCTGATGAAACGGATGGAAGCGAACGACTGGATGGTCGTGATTGCCTTGGTAAGCTTTAAATCCTGCTATCAAGAAAGCATCAACTCACGATGAAGGTCCTATCGTTCGCCTTCATGTCGTTTTACATAGTAGAAGCCCTAAACGGGATGGGAATGCACGGCGCTGATATTCCCAAGCCTATCCTTCTCAAACAGATGAAGGCATGCTCCCCTTCATTATAAGACCACCTACTTACTACTCCAACCAGGCTAACATGAGACATGGACAGTTCTTCTGGATCACAATCCCTTTCTACAACGGCGCGCTTCTCTGCGCCAAAGCCTCCATCCTATTGCAGTACTTTCGTGTATTCCCCTCTCAAGGCATGCGCCACACCTGTTGGATTATGATCTCATTGCTAGCGACATACGGTTCCTGGGCAGTCCTCAGTGCCTTTCTCAACTGTATCCCTGTCGCGAAGTTCTGGGACCCAACCATCCCAGGCTACTGTCTCAGCCAGAAGGGCCTCTGGTTCTCCAATGCATCCATGCACATCGCCACGGACCTAGCAATCCTCATCATCCCAATCCCCGCATTATCCACCTTAGAACTCCCAAGACGACAGAAAGTAGCATTGATATCCGTCTTTGCCCTCGGTGGATTGTACTCCCCCCCTCCTCCTCCTCACCTATCCTCAAATCTATAACTAACAGAACAAACCCAGTGTCTGCGTAACAAGCATCTGCCGCCTCGTCTCCCTCAAAAAGATCTCCGACTCCTCTGACCCAACCTGTACCTCCCCCCTCTCCACCCCAACCCCCGAACCTAACTAACTTTAATAGACGACAACGTCGGCGCTGCCTCCTGGTCCGCCATCGAATGCAACGTCGGCATAATTTGCGCCTGCCTCCCCACCCTCCGCCCCCTGATCTCCCGCCTCGTCCCACACCTCCTCTCCTCCCTCAGCGCCGGCAGCCCGAACGGCAGCCCAGACCGATACGGAAACACGCCCCAGTCACGCGGCCAGACACCCACGTACTGGGGCGGCGCACTCAACATCGGCACCGTCTCCACGACCATCACGACGCACATCGACGACCTCGAGTACGGGACGTGCACAGGGGACGCGGACCGCTTCATGGCGCTGCGGCATGGGTATGCCCATGCCCATGTGCATGCGCATGTGAGACAGGAGGCGAGGATGAAAGGGATGTTAGGTGGTGGGGGCGGTCTTAAAGATCAGGAGAAGGGGAAAGAGAAGGAGAGAATAGAAAAGGAGGTGACGATGGAGGTTCGGGAGACGGTTTCGTCGTCGTCGAGTGGGGGGTCTTCGATTCCTACTGTTTTGGAGAAGTAGGGTGAGTGATTTACTTATCTGTCTTTCGTTGCGAAGGGATTGGGGCTTGGGTGATATCCTGGACTTTATTTATTTTTTTTTTTTTACATATATATATTTTGGACTGTGGGACAGGAGGGTTGCTTTCTTGTCGGAGCGTTCTTTTTATACTCACTCTTCTCGTTTCGTTTGACATATTATACTAGCAATATCTTATAATTTTTCATAATTGATACCAGATTTGACTTGATCTCGAACTTTCTTGTTATTCAAACACTAATTCCAGAGTGGGCACAAGAAATGCAAGTCTAGCAATAGTGTATGTGTATATCTATGCAATGGGAAACAAACAAAAAAAAAGTTAAAAATCAGCAAACTCCCTATCCACCTCCTCAAAATAGTCAAAGAACCCCTTAAACAACTTCACACCCAGACCGGGATCCAGACTTCCCGTCGTAGCCCGGATACTATGCATGCTCAACTGCGGGATACCGACATCGATAGCCCGCAATCCGATCCGCGAACTCGTCATCGGCCCAATCGTGCCGCCACTCCTGGAATCGTTGCGGATCTGGAAGACCTGCAGGGTTGAGCCGCAGCGCTCTGCAACACGCTTGAGGAAGCCATGGCTGACGCTATCGGTGGTCATGTGGCCGTTCGAGTCCGCGGAGACGGTCGCGCCGACGTTTAGTCGCGGGGAGTGGTTTTCGAGGTACACGTTGAGGAAGTTCGGGTTCACGGCGTGGATGACGTCGGAGGAGACGAAGAAGCTATTGGCAACGGTCTGTGCGAGCAGGTCGGGTCCGTACGAGGATGTAAACGACTGTGTGATGCGTTCGATGACGCTGCTCATGAAGTTCGACCGGGCACCCTGGCGGAGAAGACTGCCGATTTCCTCGTCGTCGAACATGCCGACCATCTTCACGGAGGCCGGGGAGGTGTCGTCGGAGGAAGCGAGGAGGGCGTGGTGCGCCGCGAAGCAGCAGAGCTTGTCGTCGATGCGGCCGGCGAAGATCAGATCCTTCTCGAGACCGCCGAGCTGCGCGGGCTGGCTATCGTAGAGCTCGAGCTCCCAGTCGAGGATAGAGCTGTAGTCCCCGATTCCGAGTTCCTTGGAGATGGCCTTGACGAGCTTAGGGGGCTGCGTGGCGGCGAAGGTGTTTGCCTGGATGCCATCGCTTGCATCCTGGGGTTGCTGGGTCTGGAAGAGATCCGAGTTGTCAACTCCGATGATGGGCACCATTTGCGTCTCCTTGTTGAAAGGACCCTGCGCTGGGGCTCCGAAATGCTCGGCCAGCGTCGGGATCCGAGCAATTGGCCAGTCCAGCTTGACCAGTTTGGCTTCTACTTTCCCTGTCGACGCGTTCTTCACGAGGACCTTTCCGCCGATGGCCAAGTCGCGGTCCCACCAGGTTTTATTCAGGGCACCGGCATACGGCGCGACAGCCAGCTGAGCGTAGCCAGCCTTGTTGGGGAGCTTGGAGACAGGCTTCAACTTGGCGGTGAGGGCGTCGATGTGGCCGGCGATTATGGCCAGGCCATTTCCGCTCTGGTATTCGCTGCCAATGGAGAAGGCAATCAGGGCGCTGCCGTTGCGGGTAACGTAGTATTTACCGCCACGCTGGAGCTCGGAGGTCCAGGATTGGCGCTCAGTAAGTGGCTTGTAGCCAGCCGCCTCGAGCTCCGAGGTGAAGCCGGCGACGGCGTGGAAGATGGTCGGATGGTTGGTCATGAAGTCGCAGTAGGGCTGAGAGTAGTCTGCCGGGTTCACCGACGTGGTGCTTATCTTTGTGCCTACATTGGGGGCGGTTGTGGAAGCCGGCAGCTTTGGCATTTGGCAGGGAAGGGGGTCTGGGAGCTGAAGCGGACGATAAGCCAGATGGGAGTCTCGGAGGCCAATTGCTGTTTTCTTGGCCATTTTGAGAAGCGTTATAATGCTAGGTGTTTCTAGATGGAATGCAGCGCAAGGGAACTCAAACGGGCAGAAACGAGATGGATGGAGGAGAAGAGGAGAGCTTGGAAGAGGAGAGATGGAGATGGAGAGGGGAAATGAGGAGAGGAAGCGCTCTCGTGACGCCAGCCAGCCTCGTCGGAGCTTATCAGTCATCGATAACAACCAGGCTGACATTATTCAACAACGTGGCTGGCCAAAGGCAAATGAATAAATTGAGTCACTCTCAATAAAACTATTTAATGTTAATCACTTGTTCCCACATATGCATTCCAGTTCACAATCCCATCTGTACACTGCCCCGTGATTGCCGGTCCCATTGTTGACACCATTTCTCGACCCTCTCGGACAATCATGAGTTTCACCGGGCCCGTCTGACCATTGAACGGCACGGAGTAATGATTTACACCTGCCTCGGGCGCGAAAAGAACAGTCGGTTCAGCCTCGCCGATCTGGACATATACATCACTCGGCTTAGTCACTAACACGCTCACGAACACCCGATCCTGCGCGACCTCTCCAGGCTTCAGCTCCGGCTGGCCCATCTTTGGGCAGTTGCCTGTGGTTCCGTTGGCGCTCCCCGAGTTGCTGGGGTTCAGACGGTACCAGTACACGATCTTGTCGGTGTACGAAATCGCACGCTTCGGCGCGTAGTCAGGGTCGTGTCGGAGCGCCGCGTTTCTTCGTCGGTAGGCATCGATGTAGTGTGGGAGCAGGATGCGCCAGGCATCATGAGGGTGGCCGGACACATACCGAGATGCTCCATCGGGGATGCCTTGCTCGTGGATGGGACCGATGTAGTGAGTCTCACCGTAATCGTTCCAGCTGAGAATCTGCACGAGGATATGTTAGCTTCAGGGGTAAAGAGCAAGCAAATTCACACAAAGTCATCGCTCATACCTGTACCAGAGCCGGCTGCAGGTCAATGACGTGTTTCCAACGATAGTGCCACAGGTCATCGCCACGCCAGAGCCAATTCTTATCCCACTGCGGTAGATTAGTATAGAACCAGGGCGCAACAGCCATCATATATGGTTTCCCCGACAGGGCCTTCATCCACTCCACATCGCTGGTCGAGTCCTTATCTTGCGCCCCGACTGGCCAGGCATCCCAACTGAAGGCTCCGTCCACTTTATCCATGACCGTGTGTAATCCGCTCGGTGCAAGACTAGTCCAGCACGGAATGAATGTGCACCCTGTGGCATTCTTAATGTTGGTCCAGTCTCCTGAGTTTCCTGCTCCTTCAAAGGTCGAAACCAGTGGTTTGCCTTTGTAGTTGTATTGGGCGCGCCGGGTCTTGTAGGTATTAATGATGGAGATGACCCGGTCTGGTGGCCACGGGCCCCCAGAGGCGTAATCAAATGCGATGAACAGGGAAAAGTTTCCAATTTTCTCGGCCGCATCGTACGCCGTCTGAAGCACACGATCGGTGTATCCATCTTGTGGAGCAATGTTCAGGGCAAACCCGTCAATATGGGACTTCTGCGCTTGGATGATGTCCGACTCCCACTGAGTTTGTGACATGGCGCCCGCAACACCGACCTGTGATGGTTAGCAGCTCATTCTCAATCATTGGATAGGTTCATCTCACTAAAAAGTGAGCAAACACGCTCAGTGGCTCCGTTGGGGGTCGAGAAGCTGGAGGACGAGAAATCGGTGGCGCATTCTGCACAAACGTACTGGGGGGCGGCCCGGCATACCCATTATTGGGAGGTGGCTGATTGTAAAATTGTTGGTGATAAGGTGGCTGATCGTAGGCCGGTTGGTTGTATGCTGGGCTGTTATATCCGTTTGGTGGATGTGGTGGTTCGTAGAAATTGGGGGGAGGAGCAGGCTGGGAATGCGCAGGTCCTGATAGAAACCACCAGAGGAGATTAATAACAATCATTTTAAAGCTTCATGCTAGAAAGAACTCGGGAAGAAATTAAGGAACGGACGGTCGAGCAGACTCGGCCTCTGGCAGGTTGATTCCAGGACTTGAGAATCGCAAAACCGAATATAGACAATCAATCACTGTCCTTTTATGACAGAAAGAAGAGTTACATGTTCAACAACAGAGAAGATTTATGGATTCTAGACTGAGAATGGACGCACCGTGTGCAAGTGAGACCATTCATAGCTCAGATATGTTGTTTCCAATGAAGAATGAAACTAGCATGAAGAAAATGCCTACCTTGGCCCCAGGCTTCTGGTGGAGGACTCGAGAACTGGGGATATTGTGGTTTCGGTTTGGTATGGAGGTGATGCAGGAAGCTATCAAGAGGTTTCATTTTGGTATGTAAGGCGCGGGAAGCCACGCGGCTGTCAAGTATTTCAGGCTCAGATGAGAATGAAGGATGAAAGTCAACTGGAAAAGTAGAACAATTAGCTAATGTTTTGATGGTTTTAGACGATAGGGAGAGCAAGGGGTGGAGGACGAGAGAACGAGCATTCAAACGCTCAGTGTCCATACCGTAGGTAGATATACTGGTGGCTAGATCCTTGCCATTTACGAAGAATTTTCTGTAAGACGAGATAAAATGGATCTATCAAGTGCAAGTGATGTTGTTGGGTTGAAGCGCATGATCGGAATCCACCGCGTGGGTTGCCAACAAACCGTACAGTCTGCATGCATGTTGAGATCAGTCAAGTTGAAAATGTAAAGAATGTATATCAACCTACCCAACTGTGGCCTGACTAAACTTAAACAGACACTGCATTCTTGATGTTAAGCCATTGCGTCACTGATTGTAAATTAGAGGTCTTTTGGCCATCGATATGGTAGAGGCGTTACCCATCAATCGCTTTCCCATCCCCCAACTTTGAAGACAGAGCATTTGCGTATGGATGATGACGAAGTTATCGAGTCTCCTCATTAGTTCTAGAGCCAGCAGCTTCTCCACGAAACCCCTCTGTGATATAGGACCGTCAGAGCATCTCAATCAGAAATACCATCCATTTTTCAACCTGCAAAGGAGCAAGAGGGCAATTGGACGTAGGAAATCGCCACTATCACAATATGTGTGAGTAATCATTTAAGTAGTGGTGGAATCGATGAGGCAATTGAGCATTTTTCCATGCAGACAGACCCTCGTAGAAAGATGTCGGTGACCGCGTTAGGAAAACAGTGGTGACATATCATAGTTGCGATGCAATAAGAGGATGCATGGCATAGAGGAGACGTTTTTCTTTGATGGCAGCAGTGACCATGTTATGGAGTAAATACTTGTCGTATTGAGAGTACACTAGCTATGCACTCCAGCCCAGCTAGAACTTGCCCCAGGCCGTACCGTAGCTGTCAATGGTTATTGGGTCCACCTGAGCTTGATAACCTGTGAGTCTACGTACTATACCCTCAATTTTCTGCGAGCTTCCAAAACTGGAAGGGTAATACGTCTCCCAGAAGGACGATACCTTTCCAATGGCACTGAAAGGAAAGTGCACAGCATGTATGTCCCACATATTGCACGCTGGGGTATACACGCCGAGTGGAGTTGTAAAATATTCCATATGGAGATAAAAAGAACAACCTCGGGGGGTTTGGATTGTCTCTGTAGATCGAACTCATTTGTAGGGGTTGCTGCGTGAAGTCTTGGGTGAACGCCTTCGTCCTGCAAGCTTTTCGACTGAGTTGGAAATGATGGCGGGCTACCGGGAGTTCTGCCAATAATGTTCAATCTCTTATCTTCTCAGGATGCAAAACATGTCATCAAAATTGATAATGAAATCACTGCGAGGGCGGGTACTATGTCAGAGAGACAGTTAGTCAAGCTTCTTGACGCGTCTGGGGGATATGAATAGTGTTATTTGCCTTTCAATAAGTAGAAATATGTCCCATTATTCTGATATAGCTTCAGATTCACAAAGGATAAGCGTAAATTAAAAAAGCCGGGACTGAGAAACAGGTATGCTGAGGGCGTTGGGGAGCAGAGCGATGGCTATGCGTGTCCTGAGAAGATTTTGAAATTACGGGTTTGATGCAAGCTACGTCAGTAATGACCTTGAGAGCACCAGAGAAATCGGTATAAAATTACTACAGAGCCTATTTAATGCCTCTAAAGCAACACAAGGTTTAAGACTCGCTAGAATATAATATAAGATTATGTGTTTGATATCTCAAGTTTGAGGTTTACTCGAAATTAAAACAGACAGCCTTCAAGCTTTTTCACATTTATATGGATTTACATATCATATGAAAGCCAATAGAATATTGAATGAAATTATTATTAATATCAAGAATAATGATTTTCTTTATTCCCATGCTATGTGCGCTTAACCTTTGTTTAATATATATCTATCATGCCATTCCCTAGATGAGAAAAACAGCAAGAATAATATCAACGAGATAACCCTATTTTGATGCTTATATACATACTCTAACTTATATTATACTAATTACCGCCTCATAGAAAGAGATAGATGAGCCCATTCCACCACCATCGAAACCAGACCTTCCTTATCAGATCAAGCCCAGGACCGAGCCCGCCGGGCTCGGCGTTCGCGCTTATGATTCCGTTTATCGGTGCTAGTCCCAAGGAATATCAATGGCTTGGATCTTCAAACTCTGCAGTGCTTGGCCAAAGCAAGAGCAACAGAGAAAAGTTTTCACCCGATTTTTACCTTTCTCGGTACTCATACCCCCGCCCAAGAGAGGATTTATGGTGGAACTGATGGGTCTGCTTTGTGCACCGAGGGATTTACATTACGATATGACTAGCTTCGGAGTTCCGTAAACGGGAAGGCGGGATCAGATAAGATCAGACGACGGAGGGACATGTGGTTCCGAAGAGGTCACCATTCGTGAAATTCCGTTTTCTAATAGTAGTATGACCAAGCGAGTAGTACTGCTGTATTCCGGGCGAGCGTTGGATTGGCTGGGAAACCCTGCAGGATCACCCTGTGGGAATTGCTCGTGATGGGGCTGGAGGAATGCCGGTCAACCGTCGGGTTCTCGTCTATTGGATACGCCTTTGACTTTCTTTGGTGAGTGGAGGCTCATCAAAGCTCACAATGCTCATAACACTTATGACACTTTTATAGCTGACTTTCAAGATTGTTTTTGTCTATAGGGAGGAAGGTGTGCTCAATTTGTCCCTCAAAAGTGGTGGGAATCTGCGGTTGCCGTGGGGGAAAATAAAGCAAAGACTGGGACGCGAGAGAGACAAAAAGAGTAATAGTTTCCAGTCACCGCAACACCGTATCCACTCCGTGGCGCGTCATTCTTGTGGAACGGTGTTGAGAACGATTTTGATTTAACTGTCTCAATTTTTGTCGCCTTCTCCGGTGCTGACTTGATTGAACCTTTGTCAAATCATTCGACAGAAATAAGGTCCTTACACCTAGCCTGGTGAGAGTGGTCTAAAGAACTGAGCACGGTCTCCTAGCTCCTCCATCAATATCAAAGTCATTTATCAATCTCTTAGCCTGCAGCTCAGTTGTACCCTAACCCCAACCCCGACTGATTGATAAAACCGCGGATAGACGAATGAGACGCAAGCGAGTCTCCATCGTCCCACCGAAGTGACTCCTGGCAACAGCCTGAGCGATTCAACAGACGCTCCGAAATCGGTGGAAGCGCACGATAATCTAATCTGATCCGATCGCCTTTTCTCCCCTCGCTTTTCCTCTTTTCTTTTCGGTCGGACTCTGAACTCTCAACTTGTTTTCCACTCGACAGCTACCCTGCCTACTCTCTCCCGCCCTTTCCCTTTCCTTCCCTTCCCTCCCTGCTTCTTCCTGGCTTCCTGTGTTACTCAGGACCTAGACCTAAATTAAGCATCGCCCTTTCACTATTACAATCGTCGAGATTGTCCCATCTCTCCTCGCTTGACGGCTGAAGGGGCGCACTTCCGCTCTTCCGGCCGAAGCGATAAAATCAAGTGACACCACCACTTTCCCGTCAGCTCTTTCCCCCTCCTGCAACAAGATTAAAAAAAAAAAAAAACATGTCCACTGACCTCTTTCTCAGCACCCCTCTTCCATATTGAGGCCAGTTATCACTACAATGATGGCCGCCCAAGCACCCCCTTCTATAGTCACAGCTCCGTTGGCTCCCGCTTTGGCCGCCAAGCCCAACATTTCACCCTCACCCGGTCCGGGCACACCCGGATCCGTCACCTCCAAGGAATGGGTTATTCCCCCACGTCCTAAGCCAGGCCGTAAGCCTGCTACAGATACGCCCCCTACCAAACGCAAAGCGCAGAATCGGGCGGCCCAGAGGGCTTTCCGAGAGCGACGAGCTGCCCGCGTGAATGAACTTGAGGATCAGATCAAATCCATTGAGGATGAACACGAGATTCATATCACTTCGTTCAAGGAGCAGATCTCAACCCTATCCCGTGAAGTCGAACAATGTCGAAATGAGATGGCCTGGTGGCGCGACCGGTGCCATGCTCTAGAAAGGGAGGTTTCGGTGGAAAGAAGTGCGAGGGAGACATTGGTGAAGGAGTTCCGATCGTCCTTGCCGGAGAAGAATTCCTCAACAACAGACAAGGTTGCTCTTCCCTCGCGAGGCTCCTCCAGCGCTCCGCGGGCAGCGCGAGAAAAGACGCCCGCAATTAACGACCATGGCATGGAG
Organism: Aspergillus panamensis; assembly: GCA_027569225.1. Classification (NCBI taxonomy): domain Eukaryota; kingdom Fungi; phylum Ascomycota; class Eurotiomycetes; order Eurotiales; family Aspergillaceae; genus Aspergillus; species Aspergillus panamensis. Next base: position 714,616 of record JAPDER010000007.1, read on the forward strand.
TCTGAGCGGGAGGAGGTTCCCTTGGGTTGTCACCAGTGCTCTTCAACACATTGCCAGTGCCTTGAAGACGCGTTCACTATGCCAGGCCTCGAAATGCGGGATGCACTCCACCCAAAGCGATTTAGCCACGATCACGCCGAGCCCAAGATCAAGCCAGATCCGGAAGAAATGGAGATTGACTTCACCACGCGCTTTGCTGCTCCACAAACCCAGGAAGACACAACACACAGCACCGTATCTTCACCACCTGTCGACCCCTGTGGCTTCTGCCAGGACGGCACACCCTGCATCTGTGCGGAAATGGCCGCTCAAGAGGAGCAGCGGCGCCGAAACGGCAACTCGTCCTTCGAAACCAACCGACTGGCCCCCATCCAGAATATGTCGCAATTCACACCACCTCCTTCTGACAGTGATGTCCGCTCGGAAGTCACTCTCCCATCCATCACTCAGGCAACGAACCCTTGTGCCAACGGGCCAGGCACTTGCGCCCAATGTCTTTCAGATCCGAGACGGACCCTCTTCTGCAAGACCCTGGCCGCCTCCCGCTCCGCCAGCGGGACCCCCTCAGGCGGGTGCTGCGGCGGCAAGGGCGCTGATGGGGGATGCTGCCAAACGCGCAGCAAACCTTCGGCCTCTTCACGCACTGGACCCGAGCCAAGTAGCAACAACCTCAACTCCTCCCCCGCTACACCATCACTCACTCTCTCCTGCGCCGACGCCTTCACCACCCTCTCCCGCCATCCCAACTTCTCGCGTGCCAGCGATGAAATCTCCTCGTGGCTTCCAAAACTCCACACTCTGCCCAACCCCCGGGACGTGAGCACGAGTTCTCGAGCGGCCATGGAAGTGGAGGCAGCTAGTGTCATGGGGGTCCTTCGTTACTTTGATCGAAGATTCGCCGACAAGTAAACTTTCCACTGACACCTAGCAAAAAAACTGAAAAAGTTTACTGTTTCCTATACCTTGTCATTTATCTTTTTTTCTTTTCTATTTTTTGTTATGATACCCAAACCTGACTCGATAATGTCTGAGTTTGTACTATACGACCCTTTATGAACATCTTTTATTTCCCTTTCTTTTTCTTTTTAATCATCGTCATCGAACGATAAAAACAAAGCTTGAAAGAAGCTTAATACTACAACTCAACTCAACTCATTATATTCCATTTTCCCTGGAATTTCGGGGAAAGTGGAATAAAGCCAAAGAAGGGAAAAAAAAAAAAGGGACAGAGCAATTAAAGGGGATATATTGGGCTATGTTTTTCTCTTGTGAAAGATACACTGGTTCAGTACAACTTGGATATTTGGTGCTATGATTAGACGGATGAATGACGGCGTTTTTTTCTTATTATTATCATCCAACCTTTTCGGTCTCGTGATTTAGGGAAGATATACAAAATCAATACACAATTTTATACCAAAATAGCATCTATTCATGAGTTAGGTTAAAGAGAATAGCCAACCTATGGTATTTATAGATAGAGGGCTGGCATATACGTTACAATTTAACTGTTTCTTTCGATATTTATATTGGATGGTATCACAATTTCAAGATATAAACTTTATATAGAGGAGGTTAGTAGTCCGTACAACTACTAGAGATAGGTATAGATAGAGTAGAGATAAGCAGGATATCTAAGTGAGTACAACAAGACGCCTTCAGTGCCACCCTGATCCCGGGATATATGAAGGGAAGTGAGTCAGGAAGAAAGAAAGAAAGAAATAGGTATATAACAAGGTATCCCATCACGGCGTTAAATATTACAATTAACACAGACAAACCAAGATCACAAGAGGGAGTCTGAATGAAAGAGGATGGGGAAGAAGAGGGTGTGTGATATGAAAGACCGGAAAGGTTGGTAAAAAAAAGTGGTTTAGAATCGGCCACTGGTAGAAATACCGTCTTCTGCTCCTCCCGCAATGCTTCCGAGGAGACTGGCTCCCCACATGCCTGCAATTCCCCACATGCCGACTCTCCAGCCGCGGTAGAGGCCGTAGATGCCTTGTCCCTGCCGCTTGCGAGCTGAGATGGGTTTGTTGAGGAGCTCATGGGCTCGTTCAGCCTCTGGGGTCGATTGCACACCTTCCTCGTACACGATGCTCCACATTGTCCCGACGACACCGCGGTAGGTCTGAGGAGTAGGCACGATAGTCTCGAGTTCATCAGTGGGAGTCGAGGGATCGATGGAGGCGGAGCGCAGGGGGCCTGCACATTTCTGGCGGATGCTAGGGGAGGTGAATGTGGCGATTTGGGCGCGGCGGAGAACAGTCTCCAAGGGGAATCGAACGGCGAGTTCAATACCAGAGCTGAGGAAGGTGAAGAGGTTCCAGGTTGATGGGTTCAGGACTGGGTCGAGCGAAAAGTATGTTTTGAGGAAGAGAGGGGTGGAAGCTGTGATCAGGCTGGGAAGACTGGAATGAAGGACGGTGATGGGCACCAAGTGCGGGGGAATGGTGCAGTTGGGAGTGGGGATCTGGCGAATTGCCCGGAGGAGCGAGCGCGGACCGTGAGTGACAGGGGTCAGGATGAGGAAGGTGCGGGCAGTGTCGATGGGGGATAGAAGAATGGCTGATAGAGACGAGGAGATGAATGAGAGTATCAGGGTCGCGACCGGGGCCGTTGAAGTTAGGATATCAGCCGCCATGGACGGGGTAATGTCGTCCTCGGGCAGGCCTACGATTGCGGAGAGCAGACTGCGAATGAAAGTGTTCAGGGTTGGATAGAGAAGGGAATAGATGAAGGTCGCATTGGTTGCCTTCCACGGCGATGTCGGCCCACTGCTTGACCATAGTTGGGAGATTACCTCTGTCAACGAAGAGGGGTTCTTGATGACTAGGGCATGGCGTGATGTTGATTTGGAGGTGGAGGGAGATGTGATATAGCCACTGCGATCGGTGATATGGTGGCGATGCTTGCGTGTGCGTCGAGCCGAGGGCGAAGAGATTGTGGGAGCTGCAGAGGTGAAGTAGCTGCTCTCATCGTCTGAGGAGAACGGTTCCTGTTTAGATCATGTTAGCTTTGACATGATCTTCTCTCTCTTTTTTTTTTTTTTTGCGGAGAGGCGAGTGAGAGATCAACACATACCTCCTCCTCATCATCCCCCACGTCATCGTAGGAATCAGCTCGACTGACCCCTCCTGATCTCTGCCGGTCGCCCTTTGCCCATTGACCTTCTGATGATGCATCGGGTACGACATATGTTTGGAGGATGGTTTTGGCGACATCGAACGGTTGGGAGGTTAGGAGGGTCGTGTATCGCCAAACGGCGCGGTCCAGGGCATCTCGAACCCAGTTGGAAACAGACGGAGAGCTATCGAGGTAGTCCGAGTAATCTAGGTCAGGGAATAAGTCGCGCGGCGAGCTACCGAAGACCTGAGCAGAAGAGGCCTCGGGAGGCGAAGAAAGTGATGTATCGGCGTCAAGGCTGAGAGAGGGGGGGAAGTAGTAAGGACGCAGGGGATTTGGTCCTTCACGAGGAGAGGACATGATTAAGAAATCAAAGAGAGTGATTAAACCGAAGCTATTGAGGTGAGGGGGAGCAGAAATAACGCTTGGATGAGAGATAGTCTAGAGGGACAGAGGATGAAGTTGTGAAAGTCCGAATTTCCCGCTTTTTCGGTCGGGATTTTTTTACCCTTCTTTTCATTCGTACTTCTTGCTGGACCCTCCCCAGCGGACAAGACACGGGTCGCCGTTCTTCAGTCTTGATTATTTATTTTCCCTTGGTTGGTTTATTGTACCTAATTTGGTTCTTCTTATACCCTTGAGCTCTCTTTCTCATTTAATTATCAGCCATGTCATTCTGGAGGGACGCCGGTCTGAACCTGCTGCGTCATGCAGTTGTCAGGGAACGCATCTCTCGCTCCTCCCAGTCCGCCCGATTCCTCAGCTTCTCCTCTCAGATCTCCAGCTCGAGCCGACTCTCGTTGACCCCGAGAAGGACGAATGCGATACACCGGTCCTGGCAGGGACTGAATTCGACATGCCGCAGCTTTTCCGCCACGGCTGGAGCCCGTCACGGCCATATTACACCTCCGAAGCCGGGTGAAGAGTGAGTCATTTGGCGCAGACTTCCACTTGATTGCGCCTTGACTTTATATATTACCTTTGAAAGATGCTGACTAGATTAGAATCAATGTATCCTTCATTGACAAGGACGGGGAGAAATTCGATTTCCAGGTGTCGGAGGGGGACAATTTGCTCGACATCGCACAGGCCAATGATTTAGAAATGGAAGGTTTGAAGCCCCGTTGAGACGAGATTTTCACCCGGCAATGGTATACTGACAGAGTTGTTTCTTCGATAGGCGCCTGTGGCGGTTCATGCGCCTGTTCGACATGTCATATTATCATCGAAGACTCGGATATGTTTGACAAGATGGAGGAGCCGTCGGACGACGAGAATGACATGCTGGATCTTGCGTTCGGACTGACGGAGACATCGCGACTGGGGTGCCAGGTGGTGATGAGCAAGGATCTTGATGGGTTGGTAGTCCGCCTGCCTTCGATGACCCGGAACTTGCAGGCCAGCGATTTCCAAGCAAAGAAATAAAACGAAGTGAAAGGTAATTAAGGTTCCTTGGAGGAAATGTATTATACGGGCTGAGGAGTATGGCAGGATCTAGGGGGGGTATCTTTTGTAACCGAATATGAGATTATAACTATAGATATAGCATATTATTGGGTATTCCGATCTCCATTCATATACTTTGCAAAACAAAACATAGACAAAGCCGTCTAGTAAATTTGTACAAAACTTTTGAACCTTGGTGAACATTTCTCCTAACGCCGTGCCCAGTGCAAGAAATAAAATTCCCATTAAGCCTCCTCGATATTCAATGGTTTGCCCTTCTTCCCGTTGATCAACTCCAGGAATCCCTGCTTGCTAACTTGGTTAACGGTCTTCTCCCGCTCTCCCATGCCAACAGTACCCTTCTTCCTCTCATCCCTGGCAGCCTCTTCGCCACGAACCTGCGCCGCGCGGACAGCATTGAACAGTTTCACCACACCGCGCTGAGCAATCTTGCGCAGCCGCTTTTCCTCCTCCGCAACGGCACCCGCTTGGCCACTCTCGATGCCCCGAACATCGCGAATCCGATCACGGTCGAGTTCCTCCTTCTTCTCCACACGCAGCTTGGCCCGAGCTTGGTGGTCGAGCTTCTCGTCTGCCATCTCGGCGGTGGTTTGGGTCGCGAGTTTACTGCGGGACAAGACGGGGTCCGCTCGCGCAGAGGTGGGCAGTTTCGTGGCAAGAATCTTGGAGATAGAGGTGGAGAATGCGGAGGGGTCATTTCGCTTTGATACTGTCTTGTGGTCGGCCGTGGAGGTGGGCATGGAGGTATCAGAATCCTCATCGTCTTCGTCATCGTCATCGGCATCAGAGGACACTGCCTCGTCGGAATCCTCGCCCTCATCTTTGCTGGGGGCAACCTTCTCGACCCTCGCCTTTATCTTCCGAGTGTCCACCTTCTTCACCTTGACCTCAGGCACATCATCGTCGGAGTCTGCGAGACTAACTGCTTGGAAATCGGCGGGTTCATCGTCGGCCTCGTCGGAGCTGCTGTGGTATTCGCGCTGCTTGCGAAACTTTTTGTTCGGACGTCCAGTTTTCCCCTGTAGTCCTTCGAGGACCTTTCTTTTCTTCTGTGATGTCGTGAGAGGCATGACTGGTTGAATGCGATATGAATTGTGGGGACACAAGTCAGTTGTAAAGAAGAATCAACAAGCTTCACTTTTTTTTTTCTGTCGGCTTTTTTGATGCGGCGGGCGGAAGCTGCAGCGGTGGCTTCTGATTGGCTACTGAGGCAACGTTGGCCTCTTCCACTTTGACCGATGGAGTTCCACTATGAATCGCCTCAACTTCCCCACGTCCATCTTGCCATCCCCCCTGCTGTGAACAGACTCGTTTCGAGTGCGTGGTTGGTAATATTACTTAATTTTTTCCCTGCTACACTCCACTCCCAATGGTCCTCCAGGATCTTGGGCGGCGTATCAACGCCGCCGTCAATGATTTGACCCGGTCCCCTAATTTAGATGAGAAGGTTAGTATTACAGTTCTAAATCATTAACTCTTGCTAATATTGGAGTACAAAAAGGCTTTCGAAGACATGTTGAAAGAGATCTGTGCCGCCCTGCTCTCCGCCGACGTCAACGTGCGGCTCGTTCAGACCCTCCGCAAATCCATTAAATCTAGTGTCAACTTCTCCTCCCTCCCCGCAGCCGTGAACAAGAAGCGTCTAATCCAAAAGGCTGTGTTCGATGAGCTTGTTACTCTGGTTAACCCGCATGCTGAGCCTTTCCGCCCCAAGAAGGGCCGCTCCAACGTAATTATGTTCGTCGGTCTACAAGGTGCCGGAAAGACAACCACGTGTACAAAGCTCGCTCGCCACTATCAGATGCGTGGGTTCAAGACGGCCCTTGTTTGTGCGGATACCTTCCGTGCCGGTGCCTTTGACCAGCTGAAGCAGAACGCCACCAAGGCTAAGATTCCCTACTATGGTAGCTTGACGCAGACAGACCCTGCCGTCGTGGCGGCGGAGGGTGTTGCTCAATTTAAGAAGGAACGCTTCGAGATCATCATCGTCGATACTAGCGGTCGCCACAAGCAGGAGGAGGAGCTTTTCACTGAGATGACCCAGATTCAGACTGCTGTGACGCCCGATCAGACCATTCTAGTCCTTGACAGCACGATTGGTCAGGCTGCCGAGGCCCAGTCCTCTGCCTTCAAGGCCACCGCCGACTTTGGTGCCATCATCATTACCAAGACGGATGGCCATGCAGCCGGTGGAGGTGCCATCTCCGCTGTCGCGGCCACTCATACCCCAATCATCTTCCTTGGAACTGGCGAGCATCTCATGGACCTGGAACGCTTCGACCCCAAGGCCTTCATCCAGAAGCTACTCGGAATGGGCGACATGACCGGACTGATCGAGCATGTTCAAGCTGTGACCAAGGACTCCGCCGCCGCCAAGGAAACCTATAAGCACATCTCAGAGGGTATCTACACGCTACGCGACTTCCGCGAGAACATCACCTCTATCATGAAGATGGGCCCGCTCTCCAAACTCTCCGGCATGATCCCCGGGCTCTCCAATCTCACCGCAGGCCTAGACGATGAAGATGGCTCCCTGAAGCTCCGCCGCATGATCTACATTTTCGACAGCATGACCGCTGCCGAGCTGGATAGCGATGGCAAGCTCTTCGTCGAGAAACCCTCCCGCATGGTCCGTATCGCTTGTGGAAGCGGCACCTCTGTCCGCGAAGTCGAGGACGTCCTCTCCCAACACCGCATGATGGCTGGCATGGCGAAGCGCGTCGGTGGCCAGAAGAAGCAGATGCAGCGTGCCCAGAACATGCTTAAGGGCGGTAACAAGGAGCAGCAATTGGCTGCTATGCAGAAACGTATGGCTGCCATGGGAGGTGCCGGCGGCATGGGCGGTATGCCCGGTATGGGCGACATGGCGAAGATGATGCAGATGCTTCAAGGCCAGGGCGGAGGTGGTGGAATGCCTGGTCTGGGTGGGATGGATTTACAGAGTATGATGAGCCAAATGAGTGGGTTGATGGGTGGGATGGGGATGGGTGGAGGCGGCGGCGGCGGCCGGGGAAGGGGCAGGTAGTCTTTATCCAACCCGCTTCCTCGTTGCCTTTCTGCTGTTGAAAATTCTGGATGCTTTACGACCTGTTCAGTTTGTACATTCTTTTCTTATTGTTCCTGTTCTTCGGATGAGATGAGATGCCGCATCAGTGGAGTTGGGCGTTTTAATTATCAACATCACATCATTTTCTATTTCCTCATATTTTCCACATCTTGATAAACCAATTTAATCTCATGCAGTATCCAAACAAACTATATATTTTATACTTTTTGTCATTCATGTGCGGCACCACTCACTCCCTCACTCCTTCATAAGATCCCACCCAAACCACCCAGAGATCACATCCGCCCAAACATCCTCAACGAGCTCATCGACCACTACCTCCCCAGCAGGAAGAATCCGATCCCTCTTGGCAGAACCAGACGGCGACGAAGAAGAAACACTCAGTCTATACTTCCACACCACCTTCTCATCGATATAAAGCGAGTAACTCAACACCGACTCCCCGGCCTCCTCATCAATCTCCACAAGCCCGAACTTCGTATTCCCATCAGGCAGGTACTTAATCGGGATATCCTCGGCGCTGGACCTGTAGTATGTTCGCACAGGGACATAGAACATATTCAACGGACCGACGCAAAACTCAACTAACTCGAACTCTTCCTCGCCGTCTGCGGAGCCCGATCGCGAATCAAGAGAGGGAAACCGCGTGGCGGCGAATTCATGTCTGTCGCCCGAGAGCAGAACGACGCGGATTCCCTGCTCTCTGTGGACTTTGCGCATGGCCTCGAACACGACGGCGCGTTCCTCGAGGAAGCCGCCCCATGTGTCCTCTGTTCCGGCGTGCCAGTTCGCCGTGAAAGGGACGGAGGAGGCGATGAATTTCCACCGGATGTAGGGCTGCGCTGGCTCCTTGAGGAATTCTAGGAGGGCGGCGAGCTGGGGCCGGCCGAGGATGGTCTTCTCGTCTGGGGAGCGGTAGGAGCGCGTGTCGAGGAGGAAGAAGGCCGCGGGGCCGTTGGTGAAGGTTGTGTAGGACTTTTTGGCGTTGTTGGAAAGAGAGGAGGCTGGGGCCGGCGGGTTCACGGAGGCGTGGTAGTGGAGGTAGGGGTCTATGGCGGCTGGGTAGGGGGCTGTGGTGTTTCCGTGGTTCCAGTCGTTGGCGATCTCGTGGTCGTCTAGGGTGTGGAGCCAGGGGAGGGAGATGGCAGATGTTGGGGAAGTCCAGGAGGGGGAGGAATAGATGCGGCGGTATTCGCTACGGTAATGGGAGAGGGAGGAGCCGAAGCGTTGGGGCACGTCGATGTAGATGAAGTCGCCGAGGAAAAGCATGAAGGAGGGCCGTGAAGACGGCAAAAGGGAGGAGACTACGGTGGACATCGTTTCGAGGCCCGGGATGCGGAGAGGGTGGCGGAATGGGGTGTAGGGGAAGTTGGGCTTCATGCAGCTGGAGGTGAGAAAGCTCAGGCGATGGGCGGAGGGGGAGTCCGGGGAAGGGCTAGTGGTGAAGGTGCCCGTTTGGTTGTTGCTGAGGGCATACTGGTAGGAGGTGGATGGGGACAGATTGGGCAGGGTCACTGTAGTGGTGAAGTCGGTGGAGTTGTCGAGGGTGTTGATAATAGCTGCCTGGAGCCAGGTGGAAGTACTCTCATCGTTCTCGGCTTGGGAATAGTTGACGACGAGGGGCAGCTGAGAAGCGTCTGGCTCGCGTAGGAGCAGACTGGCCGTGCAAGGAGATATATAACCCACTCGGGAGAAGCGTAGCTCGGAGGTAGGATAAAGGATAAATCCTCGGAGGAGAAAGTCGAGGGTGAACAGAGCGCAGAGCAGGTTGATCAGTATGGCGAGACGCGTTGCCCACGGCCGGCGCGAGGGAGCGCCGGTGAGAAGGGATTTCAGTACTCCATTACTATGTCTCCTTTGCGAGCCGAAGAAGACCGATGAGAGGTAGATAGCGAGGGAGGTAAAGATGACAGGAGGAAAGACATGGCCGGGAGCCTGTTCGTGTTAGTATCAGACCGCGAGACAATAAAGCCGAAGGAGGGGAAATACCCAGCGGAGAAAGAAGAAGGAAAAAAGGCGGAGGATAACGGAGCTAGTGGTGGCTAACATGATGCTAGCATTTTACGATTATTGCCAGGTCGAAGGAGGAGGGAAATTCCAAGCCAGAGATCTACAGAGGTCGGAAAAGGGTAAGTCCAGGTGGGATGATGTCATGTCATGAATAGCTTCAACCTATCCCGATCGGGAACCCAACACATTCCTTGCATTTTGTACCACCAACTTCATCCCCATACTCAACGACATCTCTGCCGCCCATTGCCATGGGCTTTCCCTTTCGCCTGGCATTGAATTAAAGTATTCCCAGCCCATAACCCCTCCGAAGTTGGGGTACTGCTCTACTAGATACGCCAACACTGGCCCAATGACCTCCCGTGACACATACCCGCGCGAGCCATTACCTGGGTTGGTCAAGAGTCCATATACCACCCGCGAAGGGGACCAGCCCTGTGCGATGATGGCCCCGTACATGCGTGGATCTTCCGCAGGACCCCAGCCATTGTAGAACTGAGTGTTATACCAGGCGATGCGGCTGGATCGCTGTCGCTCGAGCTCACGGTAGTCGAAACCAGAGAGATTCCCTATGCCCAGGAGAGCTGCGGCCACAGGGGCCAGTGTAATGAGAAAGCTGTCGCCCATATCGGCCTTGAAACGGTCGATGAGTCGGATAACACCCGATAGTGACATGTTCTCTTCAACGTCCAGGTCGATCCCATCGAGGCGATAGCGGCGTATCATCGCCAGCAAGGGAGTGTAGTATTGCTCGAATTGCGCCTCATCGCTGTCCAGACACGTAAAGGTCCCGGGGGCTGCGCCGCCTAACATGGCCATCACCCGGATGCCATTCTGTTGGAGGAGGGGCACTTCTGCCCAGAGAGCGTCGTACATTGGATTCTCGGGCGGATCATCGTTGAGGGTGATGTGGTTGGGATTGGGGGCATTCAGGTGGAAGGCCGCGATGATAATGTGAGTGATGCCGGTGCGATTGTGGAGGAGAGGCAGTAAAGAGACATATGAGCCTCGGTCGGGACACAGCGTCTGGTGGTACAGCACAATGCGATGTGGATAGGATGGAGGGATGGGGGGCATCTCTTGATTTTAGTCTGTGATTATTCTTTTGGGGGGGGGGGTATATAAGAAGTCTTTATGGATTTAACGCCGAACAATTCCAATTGAGGGGTTACCATTTCCCCAGTCCGATCATCGCCCTTGTGCGGAGAGGGAGGGGTCCATCTTTTGTTGCCATCCTATCCATATAAACCCTCATAGCTCTAAGTATATCTTACTTGAAACAAAGAGGTCTTGAGAAACTATGATTACAAGATCACAGAGATAATCAATTCAGACTTATTATTATACACATTCATTGTCCATCATGGAAACTGAATGTTAGCATGAACAGAACTGCCTAGCAACAATCTCTTGCCTTATTACCATTTAGGCCAAGGACAAGACCACCATTCTAAAAAATATAGCTTCAAACTTGATTCATCACACTATAATATCCAAAATTCATTCATAATTACTTTATAAACAGAATAATTATTGGGGAAGAGCAGGGAAAATCTATAATGCCGTCATTTCGATGAAAGGTACGCTAACCCAAGTTGGAATTTCATCAACAACACCTTGCGACCTGAATTCTCAGGCACTACATCCACTTCGCGTCGCGCAAAACCAGAACAGCTTCATCCTATTTCATCTTCCATATCCCTCTTCGTTATCTCTTTCATACATTTACTCTCTCTCTCTCTTACTCTCCCCGTATTATACACTCCTTCTTCCACTCCTCAGTATATCTATCTTATCAAACCACTCCTCTCCCCACCCGATAATGCTGCATTGAGCCTGCCCCAATGGCCGACACAACTTCCCACGATACCGTCGGGGCGTCGACGCTGGCTGCCCCCTATTTTCTCCCCTCCTCCCCTCCTCCCCTCGAAGAAAATCCCGATAGTAACACTCCACCGCAAATCGCAAGCCCGGTGGGCAGTCCAAAAGTCAATTATTCACCTCCCCGATCGCTCTCACTCAACCGCGATTCATCACTTGATCGCGCTGCCAGAGAACTGGATGCTCGCCTTGCGGAATATACTGTCGACTTTAGTCAATTCCCAAGCGCGCATGGACCGGAGGACCAGATGAATGAGCTCCCAGATGACGATGACGAGGTCGACCGCCTATCCGCTCCTGGGGGGCCGGAGGACTTCACGGCCAATTTGGAAAGATATCTGATGGGCGATGATGACACAATGGACCACAAAGCACTGGATAGCGAATATGAAGACGATGAGGAAAGGTTAGAAGCGCCACACGCGTCTGATCCCAGAGACCAGCAGTCCGACCCCAAGCTACATCAATCAGGAGTCGACGAAGAACCAGAACTTGGAGAGGACAGTGAGTTTGGCCCACCGGTAGATATGTCCACACCGTCGCACCTCTTGCGCCGAACAAGCGGCCTCACTCGGGACGTGACCCATCTCGAGAACATCGAGGAAGATCCTGATGATGATAATGAAGATGAGCAACCAAGCGCGGCAACAACACCATCCGTACGGAAGATAAAGTCGCCCTTGACCAAGAACGATGGACGCACTAACGAAGACCTCCGCCGCCAGATTGCAGAGCTGCAAGAGGCAGTTCGGGATAGGGACCAGCAAATTGAGAAGGACCGCAAGCGTGTTCTGGAAGCCGCCTCCGCGGGAGAACAGATCAAGCATCTTCAAGGGGAATTAAAGAGGAAATCCGCCTTACTTGACGATCTCCATATCCGTCGCGGCGATGATACAGTTCTCCGCGATCAGATCCAATCACTGCAAAGACAGAATGAGTCATCCGTCAACGCATCCGACTTCACAGCTCTTCAAAGGCAAATTACTGCTATACAGAAGGACCTACAAAGTCGCCATCCACAGGCTGACCTCGATGCCCAGCGCCTGGAGACCATCGCAATCCTACGCCAGCAGTTGACCTTGGCCCAAGAGCAGCTAAAAAAGCGGGACATAACCCTTGAGGAAACGCTGGCAAAACTGAAAGAGGTTACCACCGCCAAGGAGCAACAGCTCCGCGAGAAGAACGCAGAGATTGATGGCCTCAATTCTCAACTAGACACCCAAAGTCTTGATATAGAGAGACTCGAGACAGATCTCTCCCGCACAAACCGCGAGTATCAAGCTCTCGAGGCCGAAATGGCCCTGCTAGAAACCAAGAACCGACCCCTTGAGGAGAAGAACAGTACCCTGGAAGCCGATTTAAACCGCGCCCAGTCACAGGTCACAGCGCAGGAGAATGCCCTAAAAGCAATGGCTGCAGACTTACCCCTCGAAACCGCGGGAAGTACCTACACTGAGATCCTCGAACTGATAAAGGACCTTGGTCAGACCGACACCACCCGCGGACCGCTACCCCCTTCGAAACCTAAGGACCAGGGGAATGAAGAGTTTGAGCAAATTCGTGGGGAACTCGCCAAGTTACGTGTAGAATTCACCGAGATCGCCTCAGCCAAACGCACCCTGGAGCTCCAACTCGGGCGCTCCCACGATCAAGCCGCAGAAGCACAACTCCTCATCCAATCCATTGAAAACGAGAACACTACTCTTGCCAAACGAGCCGACGATCTGAAATCCACCCTCGACCAGACAACGCAAGACCTCACCGTTCTCCGCACCGAACACACCAAGACCCTGCAACGCCTCCAGGACGAACAATCCCAAAAACAACAACCCAGCCCTCCACCCACACCACTCACAGCCCGCAAGTCTCCATCCATATCCACCTCCGCCCTCGAAGCCCAGATCGCAAACCTCAAAACCGCTCACACAACCGCTATTTCCACCCTGCGCACCTCACACGCAGACTCGACTCGCAAACTACGCGCTCTTCTCTCCGCCGCCGAGGACCGCGAAACAGCCCTTCAGTCCCAGCTCGACGCCTTGCAACTAACCCAGGCGCAAGCCCAGACCGAAGAGCAAGCCGCAGAGGTTGAATCCCTCCGCGCAGAAATCAAACGTCTCCATTCCGTCATTGCCGCAAAGGATGAAACAGCCGCGGCTCTCGATGCGCGGATCGCGCGCTCCGTCGAGAAACGTGAAAAGGAGTGGGAGCGACGTGTGGAGCTTCTCCTTAAGGAGCGGGAGCGTATGGGGAGGGCGCTTCTGTGGTCGTGGGGGGAGAAGGAGGTGGGTGATGAGGATAAGGAGAATGTGGTTGATGAGAGTGGAAAGAGGAGACAGGGATATCGGTATAAGTATGTGAAGAAGTGAAACCTTTTTTTTTTCAAGATCGTATTTCTTTTTCGTCTTCATATCCGGACTATGGGGGGCAGTATATGGGAAGAATAGGTATATTATGTTTCTTGCATGGCGCTGCTTTTTTTTTTTAATTGTGGAAAGGGAGTTTTGGTTTTGTTTTACTTCTTCCCTAAGTTTCGCGATTCGGTATATCAGGTTCATAAGAGAGTTCGGTATAAATTTCAGAATTGATTCTTTCTTCACTATGCTCAACCCCTTGACCCAAGTCATAAATCGCAATAACCATTATATAAACGAAGAAAAATAGAAGGAAAAAAAAATTCCCATGCTTGAACACCACATCTTACTAGTCATACACATGTGTCTCTTTCCTCCTTCATTTGTGTTTTCGCGTCCTTTCGTCGGGATGAACAACTCTTTTTTTCTCTGTCCAGCAGATAAAAGCAGCACATACATCAATGACCCTGTGTACCCGTCCTATTCGCCCCACGATACAGATTCTCACGGGACGGTTCATCGATCGATTGTCCTGATTCCCGGATACAGTCGAGATGGCCCGGGAAAGAGCCCATGCTGGAACTCCCGTACGTGGTGCTGCGCGGACGTCGGCTGCTGTTCTGGTAATACAATTCAGCGTCGTTTCTGCTGCGGCTGGGAGTCCGCGACGAAGGATGGCGACGGGTGTTGCGTGGGAACCGCTGGCTCTGCGTGTAACGGGGGATGTACTGTGGTTCGAAGTGGTTTTGGCGGCGGAGGTTGCGCATGGTCTGGATGCGTGTTGGGCGGGAGGCCGTGTCTAGGAGGGAGGCCCAGGAGCTGCTTGAGGGTTTGCGGTGGTTCTGGGGGTCGGCGGGTGGTTGATGAGGGGGGTAATGGGCTGTTCGTGGTGGGGGGGTGGTGGTGGTGGTGGTTTGCGAGATTGTGGGATTTGACTTTTCGATGTTGAGGGGAGCAGGCGTGACGACTTCGGGAGCCTCGGCGGAGTTCATCGTCACTGATCTGGGGAACGATTTGTCTGCAGGAAAATTTGTGGAAGAGGGGTTTGGATGGTGGAGGAAGAGAGCGTTTGGGGAAGCTTTTGGTGGTGGTGGTGGCGGTACTGGCTGTTGCTGCTGGTCTGGTGGGTAGTTTAGGGCTAATGAGGGTTGTATACAAGGTTGAGGAGCTGGGATCGGTAGCACTTCTTGCTTTTCAATATCCACATGGGTGTTGGGATCAGCAAGAGCACGGATCTGAGGGTCGTCTGCTAATGAGAGGGACACAGGGAAGGCTTTGGGGAGAAATTTGCGGAGCGATGAAACAGACGATTTGTGGCGTTTGTGATTTGATTGATGTGTGGCATCAGGCATGCCGGGTAACTCTGGTGGCCACTGAGGATGGGATTGAAGAGCTCTCGCCGCCAGCATCGTCGGCGTGCAAGAGACATCAGACGGGTGCCTTCCGAAGGGAGTGCCGCCGGGTGAGGCTGTGGTCCCTGACAAAGCTTCGGCCAACTCACCATCAATATCCGTATGGAGCTGAAGAGTCGGTTTTAGCCTGACCGGCGTAGGTTGTTGAAGGCCGGGCATGCATGTCGACTTCTCGCTCGGACTGTCTGCAGATGGAATGTATGGGGCCCGTGTACCATAGGTAACATCAGGATGACGGCAGATACAGAGGATATCCTTTTTTAAGCTCTTCTCGCTTCCCAGACTTGAAGTTGAGAAAATGCTATCGTCTCGGCTGGTTCGTTGTTTCTGGTATAAGCCGAGTAATGACACATCGTATGGACGATCGCAAAGCTCTCGGGAGCAGAAGTACATGCAGACGGTGAAACTAAAGGGCGATTATTAAATGGTATCCCTATCCGGTGATTCGGCGATCACTTACAAGGACAAGACAGAAATAATCACGGCCGCCCGGTGGAGAGCGCAGCTCACACCAACCTTCCAAAAGCTGGCGTGGGATCCATCCGGAAGACATGAGACATGTTGTGAGACCACCACTAGGCCGGCCACGCTAGAAGCGAGCCAGATGCCGATTGTCAATCTGAGGATGTAGGTGCAAGCCGTGTGCAGTATTGTCTTTTGGCGGCCGAATCCAATAACTCTGTTATACTGCCAGGCCAGAAAGCTATGTAGCGTCACGAGAGGTACCGTGAGAAACGACTAAATGAACGATTAGTATCATGTTCATGTTCCCAGGTTACTCGGGGAGTCTCACGGCGATCAAAGTCAGAGTCAAGCTCGGGGCCATCTTCGAGTCGACAGTTTTGTTGCCATAGAGATAGAGCACAAGGACCCATTCGATGAGAGATAAAAGAAGCAGGGCATAGAGAGAGACAAAGATAACAACTTTGGTCCACGCCCCTCCTCTTCTAGTTGACAACCGTCGATCAGCCATAGTTCGAGCGTTTCAAGAGGGAGGTCGAGTAGCAAGCTGAGGTGCAGCTCAATCGCCAACTACACTAGCACATGCACAGAAAATAAAACTCTTGAAGATTTGAAATATAAGCCAAAGTAATAAGATTAAGTGCTGGGTTCTACCACAAGGCAGGAGTGGCATCGATACATGGTTAAAAGAGCTAGCCCTAGTAGAAGCCAGGGCAGGTGTCAACTAAAAAGGAGACGTAATTGACGCCTTGAAGGCGCGTCGACGCGGACTTTGAAAGGATCGGAATGGAGGCGTATCCTTCTATCTGTCAAGACCATTATCGATAAGATGAAGGGAATGACATTTTGGTGTGAATTTATCGCCTAGGAATGTGGGCAGGGGAACCCAAACGGACCTAAGCGCGCCAGGGGTGTTCGAGGCTTCATGGTCGATCCCTGGCTCTTTTTCTAGGATAAACGCCTCGGATATCTAGTTTACGAGACGCAAACCCTGGAATAACTGGGTTATGAGCGGCATAGGTCAGTATCCCAAGCGAGGGAGGCATCCCTGTGGAGTGGATTCCAACGCGACTGTCGCATGGGCATTGCATCGGATGCAAGTGACATTGAGCAGCCAAGATGCTTCGATCAATAAAGGGCAATGAGACAATAGATAGCGCAGAATGAAGGATGCGAATTCGAACGAGGGGCGAAAAGAGGGAGAAAAGGCCGTCGAAGGGAAGAAAGAGGGATACAAAGAAGAGATGGAAGGGTGATCACGTGATGGTGGGACAACAAGGAGCGATTTTTTCGATAGCGCGTGGTCTTCGACTTCCTTGTCTCAGGCCTTGAATTGCTCCAGGGAGTCTCCTACAATGACGAAAATGCTATAATATGACCTTCTTCCTCCCTTTGAGTTCAATTATTTGGTTCAGGTATGAAGGATCGACGATCTATAACGATTATTCACTAATCTAGGGAACTAGGTACTATGACAAACCGCCAATCTGAAAATAGACAGCAGTTGAACGGGATTTTTTTTTCCCACGATAAATTTTTTTTTTCAGTAATGAGCTCCTGGCGCATTCTGATGGCCCTTCAAGACAAAAGAGCTGCAGGCACGAAAAGCTCCCGAATGCTGGAACCCACCCGGGATATCCCCAAGACCAATGGGTCAGAGCAGTCCGATCATACTTCACTGGCTCGGAGATGCGCGTTGTTTTCTGAACCCTTGATATTGGTCAAAATTCCATTGTTTCCAGTTGTCTCGGGCGATTCTTGCCTCGCAAGTACATCCCCTGCTTTGCGTGACTTGGAAAGCAGCGGCCAATGACCGTGTGTCTCCTTGTATCGCATCGCCACAAACCAAAGGATCACGACAACCCAGTACAGGTTGTATGAAATGACAGAGCCGTAAGTGGCGGAGTTAGTCCAGCCCAGAACGGCGTTGAATATTCCCCACCCGCCACCTCCGTTTATCAGTGGGTTGCAGCAGTTCACATGCCACACACTCTGCCGGATATCATAGGATCCAGGCCCAGATCCTGTTTCAGCGGCATCACCGCCGATGAGGTGATTCCAAGTATTGGTTTCCAAGCTCCAAACGCCGCGGGAGAGAAGCCCAGCAGCTACGAGATACAGCGCACAGGTTGAGAGGACCAGAAAGAGTTGGAGAGATGTCTGGTTCCCCCCTCTAGAATGCAATACGCCGTCAGTATATGTTTCCGTCTTATGCTAGGACCAAAGGCGGATTGACTAACCGATAAAGAATATATCCCACCAGTATGCCAGCCAGTATACCGGTAAAGACGGGCAGAGGGAATGCATAGGCCGGGAAACTCAGGCTCACACCCCCAATAAAGACAACGGCCTCGAGTCCCTCGCGAAGGACCGTGATGAAAGGCAAAATAAACATAGCGTACTTCTCCAACCACCGCTTGAAGGAGCCCTTCTCCAGCGCATGGTGGTTAGATCCGGCATCGAGAGCACGCGCGAGCTTGCCGCGCCATTTCTCCTGCATTTTGTTGATTCGAAGTAGTGCTGCACCCATGATGGTAATGATCACACTGGCAATCAGGGCAAAGATACCTTCCCAGAGATCTTCTGCCTTGGAGAAAGTATCTTTTCCATAGCCGTAGAAAGCACCGATCATACCTCCTCCAATACAGAGACAAAGGAAAAGTCCCAGGCCAACACCCCACCACACCTAGTAGCCAAACACCAATGTCAGGGGTTGTCTAGGTAGGTGGAGCGCACAAAAGAGAAGGGCAGCCTACCTGTCTAACCAATTTTTTTCGAGTAGAGGCATCCTGTTCCGACCCGAGGGCCTGCTTCAAGAAAGCGAGCAAAACCGAGACAATGATGCTCGTTTCCACACACTCACGGAAACAAATGAAAAACACTGCTGAAGTCAGACGGGTTCCGAGGAGAGCAAAGACAACAACAAGAAGAACAACAACAACATACCCGGGACCGCAAACACGTCTTTCGCCATCTTGCCTGAGGATATGAAGTGTTGAACACAACGACTACTGGCAGGATTCCGGAAGGACCAACTGATTGATAAATTCCCGGTGGATCGCGCGCCAAAGTTATCTGATTTTTCTGGAACCTATCAGGGAGAGACCGACAACCTCCGATGCGCATGGCCGTGGGGGGGGAGGGTGTCCGAGAGATCGGCGCGGGTCTTGACTCTTGGGGTCACAAGATTACGCAGAGATTGATAAAAAAAAAAAACAAAGAAAAAAAAAAAAGCTTCCCGCGTCGTCTGATAATGAGAATAATAATCTGGTTGGATAACAGAAACGAGCCCTTCGTCTTATTTTGCCAGAATCAGATAAGTAGGGGTAGTCTGGAGCCTGAGGAGTTACCTAATGCTCCTCTTAAGCTTTGGCTAAGGAGGCGCTAAGTTTTCCATTCCACCCACATTGGGGGCTAGCCCGAAGAAAGGACAAGGGAATCCCTCAGTTTGAACTTTGTTGTCTCAGATAAGGGCATCGTACGAGGGATTTTCTTTCCCTCCGCCGTATGAGGACCCTGCATCCCACCCGAATGGGCCGGCACCTCGTATTGTTTTTGTGTTCCCACGGGGCGATTTCGGAGCTTCGTCCACCGCTCGGGTACCTTTCTTAGGTAGGGTAGATTAGTACCTAAATCAGGGAGAACTGCGTCCAGTCCGAGAGAGCGCAGCGATCAGATAACTCTTGTCCTCCTCCCGCTCCCGCTTTATCTCGGATCGACCGTGCTTGATCTTTTCTCGGCCAAGCACTTCTTGCCATTATGGCCTCGGCACTCCTCTGGTGGGCGACTTGGGTCGTGTGCGCTCTCACGGCGTCGGCTGCCACGGTCAACTATGACTTTAACATCACTTGGGTCAACGCGAACCCCGACGGGATGAAAGAGCGTCCCGTCATAGGAATCAACGGCCAGTGGCCCCTTCCGGTGCTGAACATCACCAAAGGCGATCGGATCATTGCCAATGTGTATAATGGCCTGGGAAACGAGTCGACAAGTCTTCATTGGCACGGTTTCTTCCAGAACGGCACGAGTTACATGGATGGCGCTCCGGCTGTGACGCAGTGTGGCATTGCTCCGGGAAGTTCCTTCGTGTATAATTTTACCGTCAGTCATTCCCGCTCCCTTGCGAGCAGCAATCACTCACCATCGAACAGGTTGATCAAGCAGGGCTTTACTGGTATCACTCCCACACTCGGGGTCAATATCCCGATGGTCTACGACAGGCGTTGATCGTCACGGACCCGGAAAATCCCTACCTCGGACAGTATGACGAAGAGAAACTTATCACTCTTTCGGACTGGTATCATGACGAGATGCCCGGTCTCCTGGAGGGCTTCATTAGCGTCACGAATCCCACTGGAGCTGAACCCGTGCCCAAATCCGCCCTGATGAATGACACCCAAAATCTAGTGGTTCCTGTCAAGCCCGGCAAGACCTATCTGCTACGGCTGGCGAACGTGGGTGCCTTTGCCAGTCAGTACTTCTGGATCGAGGGCCACACGATGCGAATCGTGGAAGTTGACGGCATATGGACCGACGCTTCCGAGGCTGATATGATCTACATCACCGCTGCGCAGCGTTACGGTGTTTTGGTGACGATGAAGAACGACACAAGCCGGAATTATCCCATGATGGGAAGCATGGACACGGTGAGTGGGCCCCTGCGGACTTCTATTGATATTCATCGCCAATCGCTAATTCTCATCTCATTAGGATCTGTTTGATACTGTCCCTGAAGGCTTGAACGTCAACGTCACTGGATGGCTGGAGTATGACAGCCAGGCGGACAAGCCTGCCGCTGCCTTGATCGATTCATTCGACCCCTTCGACGACATGGAGCTTGTCCCAACCGACAAGCTCGAGATTTACGGCGACGCGGACTATACGGTTACCCTGGACCTCATGATGGACAATCTGGGCGACGGTGCAAACTAGTGAGAGCTCTCCAGTTACGGATTCAGTCAAATCCAAGTACTAACCTGATATGCGTCAACCACACAGTGCTTTCTTCAACGATATCACCTGGGTAGCACCGAAAGTGCCTACCCTCTACTCGGCGCTAACCACTGGCTCCGCCGCCACAGACCCCGTTGTCTACGGACGCGATACGAACACTTTCGTCCTCAATAAAGGTGACATCGTTGACATCGTCCTCAACAACGAAGATTCCGGGAAACACCCTTTCCATCTCCACGGACACAATTTCCAAGTGATTACGCGAAGTGAAGAGGACGGCGGACACTTCAATGCCAGTGATCACACTCCGTTCCGCCAGGTCCCAATGCGCCGGGACACCGTTTTCGTTTACCCCACGGGCCACTTTGTGATCCGCTTCGTTGCCGACAACCCTGGTAAGCGTTCCCACGGCTTCTCTCTAAAATATAATCCCCCGCTAATATAACCAGGCGTCTGGCTTTTCCACTGCCACCTCGAATGGCACATGGCCAGTGGTCTCGCAGCCACCATGGTCGAAGCCCCCCTCGAATTGCAAAAAACAGTCACCATCCCCGATGACCACTACAAAGCCTGCGCTGCCATGGGCATGCCCACGGAAGGCAACGCCGCGGGAAATGTAAAGGATGTGTATGACCTCAGGGGAGAGAACCTCTCCCCGGCGCCCCTCCCGGCCGGCTTCACGGCCAGGGGAATCGTCGCCTTGGTATTTAGCTGTATCGCAGCTGCTCTCGGCTTGGCCTCAATTGTCTGGTACGTTCATGTCCTCTCCTTCCCCCTTTTCCTTAGGGCAGCGACCGGGCAGCAGTACAGTCACATATCTATCTACCCGATCTCCACGTAAGGGACAACCTACTAATCCAAACTCTACATTCTAGGTACGGCCTCGCACCCATTCCGAAGACAAGAGAAGAAACGGATAACGGCCGTCAAGAGTAATGTAGATGTAGATGTAGATACTGAAGATAGAGTGGGAAAAAAAAATAAATTAATTTATTGTGATTTGGTTATGCTTTTGAGCTGTGGTCCGCCCGTGAATCCCGCAGTGTAAATATATATCCCCCTCCCCACTCCTCACAGATGAGCAGTACACTCAATCTCCACATCCGTGTTCAAAGGCAGAGTCTTAACAGCAACACATCTATCGCCATGTCAGGTATCAATCCCAATCTTAATTTCAAACAAAGAGCAGCCGTAGAAAAAAAAAAAAAACAAAGGAAATGAAAAGAAAATAAAAAGAAAGAACTCACGTCCGGCAAGGCTTTACATCCCCCCAATACTGCGTATAGACGGAGTTCATCTCCGCAAAGTCATCCATATTGGAGAGAAACACGTTCACCTTGACGACCTTGGTGATATCGCTTCCGGCGGCCTCAAGGATAGCAGCGAGATTTTTGATGCATTGATGCTGTTTTATTGACTCTGTTAGTTTACGAAACTTCCCCAAGCTCGATCCGAAATCGTATTGTGTTGGGTTGTGCTTGTGCTCTTGATTTGCAAAGAGAATGGACGGAGGGGAGGGGAGGATGGGAGGATGGGAAGATGGGAAGATGAAGTACCGTATGAGCCTTGATATCCCCGTCGATGAGCTTCCCGGTCTCTGCGTCCATGGGGACGGCGCCGGAGCAGTAGACCATTCCATTGCAGACGATGGCCTGGGAGTAGATGCCCGGGAGAGGCTTGGGGGCTTTATCGGTGAGGATGGCTTGTTTAGAGGCCATTGTGTCGGTGTATACGGATGAGGGAGAAGAGTGTGGAACGAAGATGGAAGAGCGAATAATGGAGGATTTATTTGAGAAAGAGAGGGTTTGTCTATCAGTTGGTATCTTAAATTATTAAAAATTAAATGAACGTAAGGGAAAAGAAAAGCAAAGAAAAGGAAACCAACCCCCACATTTGATGATACTCCAACTCCAACTGCCCCTCATCTAATGGAACGGCTATCCTCTATGACTCTTTACCTTCCTATAGGGGGTGATTACTATTGCTCTTATCTGTCTCTCTTGGCGATGATCAATGCTACAATAGAAGAAACAGCCCCTCTCTTATCGGACGTTCTCTCCATCTCCAACTTTTTTGATAGTCGCCGTGGGGGATCGGTTGAAAGGAATGTCACCCCCCTCCCTTGCAGGCCAGCGATGGAATCCCGGTTGGAGAAAGAATGTAATAGGGGAATGGATTTCTGGTTTACTAACCTTGACTTGACTATAACCTCTCCTCACTCCTGTCGCTGATCGAAACCTCTCCCCCACCCCCCTTTTTTACATTATATAAACAAACCCTCCCTCCCTCCCTCCCTACCTACCTACGAACCAGATCAAATTCAACCGATCATGTCTACTTCAGCTGACATTCTCCCCCCGTATCCCCTGCACGACTCGGTCAAGGACCTCCTAGACCCCGAATATGTTGCTTTTTACAACCAATATGTAATCGACAAGCAGCAGGTGCATCTCCAGCCCGTCGAAGCTTCACGCGCAAGCGGGGTCCTGATCCCAGGCGGCGGCCCGCTCCTAGACGTGGGCAAAACACAAGATATCGCTATCAAGCGACGCGCCACGGAGGGCCCGGAGATCCCGCTGCGAGCGTTCACGCCCGCGGGGGAGAAGCCGGCGGAGGGATGGCCGGTGGTGCTCTATTTCCATGGTGGGGGCTGGGTGCTGGGGAATATCGATACGGAGAACCCGGTTTGTACGAATCTCTGCGCGAGGGGGGATTGTGTGGTGGTGTCGGTGGATTATCGGTATTGCCCTTGCCCTGTCAATTCTTATTTTAGCTCGGCTTAAGAGCGGAATGTTAAAAAAAAAAAAAAAGAGAGAGAGAGTGGCTGACGATATATAGTCTCGCACCTGAAAACCCATGGCCCGCAGCCGTCCACGACTGCTGGGAAGCCCTCCTCTGGCTCATCTCCGAGGGCCGCTCCGTCCTCCCCATCGACATCACCAAGATGGCTACAGGAGGCTCCTCAGCCGGCGGCAACCTTGCCGCGATAATCACGCACAAGGCCCTGACGCTTTCCCCTCCCGTGCATTTTCTCGCCCAGTTGCTCTCCGTGCCTGTCACCGATAACACGGCGACGGTTGCGACCAACGACGCCTACCGCCGCTACGAGCACACGCCGGCCCTCCCCGCAGCCAAGATGCTGTGGTACCGCAACCATTACCTGCCCAACGAGGCAGACCACACGCACCCGGAGGCGAGCCCGCTGTTCTATACCGGGGACTGGGCGGCTCTCCCGAGGGCGTTGGTCATGGTCGGGGAGCTGGATGTACTGCGCACGGAAGGGGAGCAGTACGCGGAGAAGTTGAAGGAGGCGGGGGTGCAGGTGGATTTGCAGGTGATGAAGGGGATGCCGCACCCGTTCCTGGCTATGGATGAGGCGTTGAAGGAGGGGAAGAGGTCTATTACGTTGATGTGTGATCTGTTGAAAGAGGTGTTTTGGGGGACGAAGTGAGGGGTTGTGGTGGTGATGATATAAATAGATTGGAGGTGGACTTCACTTGACTGTTGAGTGCGTTTTGTTCAGTAGGGCATCGCTTGCGGGCTGTGGAGGAGGTTAATATTGGATTCGTGGGCAATGGACGGAGTATGTTGATATGAAAACTGAGTGTTGGTGAAGCATTTCAAAAGAATCATGTTTAAATAGGTGCAATGGAGAATTTTTACAATAATGCTATCCACCAGCGAGGATAAAACGCAGGGAGAGTTTGGGAAGCGGTGATGAATTCTATACAAGATATGGTCAGGCCGAGTATAAACATGAGCGTTGACTACAAGGATAAATAACGTCTCCAGTCGTTCTCACAGAGTCATTTGGGAGGCAATGCCAGGCAGCAGCAGTGAGCATCAACCGCAATGCTCTGTTGACTGTCTGCTGCAAGTCAAGTCAGCGAATTCGTCTCCCCTTTCTTAATCTGGGAGTCAACTCCAGTAATAACAAAACCACAACCCTAGGAAATAGGAGCAGCATCCTTTGCCCCCACGGGCCTGGGGGCCTAACTAGAAGCAATACTTTTGATTAAATAACCCCCACGCTATCGCTGATAATGCACATTTCGAGAGAAGGAAAAACAGGAAGAGAGAGGGGGTGGCTAAACTCTACGAGGGCACTCACTGTCTCCGCCGCAATATAATTTCGACGATCTCTTTGTTTCCCACCGGCCAAGGAGACGAAAACGGTGCAGAATCATAACCAATCTAACCTTATAAGCGATGGCAATTTCCCTCGAACTCTTCCAGTCGGGCCGGAGAACGCACTTTTAGCTTTTTCGAGAATCAAGACCGCTCCTTGGGGAAGAGCCTCGTGTTGCCTGAGTGAACACGAGAGCCCGGATTCAGGGGTTGCGGGATTCGAAATCGATAGCTCTGAAGCCCTGATCCTGGCCTTTGGATAGTGACTAAACTTCGGGATCATAAATAGAAAAGGAGACGGCAGAGAAGAGTCCCGTCCCGTGTTAAGCGAGGTCGAGTGAGGGCAACGTGGGTTTGGCTCGGAATTATTATTGGGTCAGAGCCGCCGGTGACAGCCTGTCACGGTGTCACCCGTGGAAATTTCGCCCGTGGGCTAACGCAGGTACCTGGCAAGCCGAGTCCGACTGCTTGGATCCATGCTGCCAATAGTAGCTTCTTCCTTTGGAGGGATCTATCTATCTGCTCAACGTCTTTTTCGAGTTTTCATTTTCGCCTGGAGGCTTGCAGCCAACGTTTGAGGTTGCTTTTAGTTTTATCCTTTTCCACATCAGCCTTGTTAATGTGGATCAAGTACCTGAAGAAGGCGTTTTGCAACGGATTGGGGAAGTTGCTCGGTGTGTGTGGCGGGCATTTGGGGGCCTCTCAGAGATAATAATAGCTCAAGAAGGGCGAGGAAAAAGTGAGGGTCCAGAACGCCATCCAATGAGGCTGAAGCGCAAATTATCTTGGATTACCTCTGCTCCATAGACCCCCGGGCCATCGGGGGCCGTCGCCGATTATGGCCTATCGTTCGTGAATCGTGTCCCTGTTGGCGTTTGTCCGCTAAAATGAGGGCCCTCGGACTAGCGTGCATCGGTAATTAGCTTCTCTACCAACTCCACTAGTCAAGACTTCTCTTCTGAACTATTCCCCTTAGCAAAAAGATAGTCTTTTTCTCGTGCTGGAAACTTGGAACTTGGCATAGACTTCCAAGTTTGTTTTGGCCCCTCTCTCAGGAGAAAACAAGACACAGAACAAGACTCAAGAGCTGCACTTGGGTGGATATAACACGGCTCGTGACGTACTCATACCACCCGTGGTATTTTATAGAGCCCAATGCATTGCCATAGGGGGGCTCTCTCCCCACGGAAACAAGTCAGTAGTCCTTCTTTCTCCGTCTCCGTCTCCCTCTCTATCCATCCTATCTATTGAGTATACCTATCCTTATCGACGCCAGACTGGTCGCTCCTCTACTCATCATCCAAAACCATCGCTATGAAAGGTAACATCGACTGTCGATCGGATGATCCGGGAGAGAGCCGGGAATCTTAGTTGATCATGCATACAGGGTTCAAACTTCATACAGGGCAACAGACATCGCGCTAAATCCTGTCCATGCGATTATAGTATCATCATCATCATCATCATTATTATTATTAGCAGCAAAACGGCCGGCTCGGACTCTCAGTTCACTAAACATGGCCTATCACGGGACTTTTCTACACCAGTGTGCCTCCTTTCGCCAATCATACGTCCCCACTTGTGGCTGTTGTTGATGGGATAACCTGGGTCCTAGCTACTGCATAAAAAACCTGGGAATCCTGCTCTGGCTGGATTCCAACTCCATGATTGGTGTTCCTGAGCGACCAGCCCCCACTACTGAGGTACTAGAAGTACCTACCTAGGTACCTAGTGGAACTGTTTGGGATACGGCTGGTCCGTTCGTAACTGGTCCTTTCTCAATGGCAAAGCGGATGGCTCTAGCGGCACTCCCTTTCCCTCCCCCGCCCCCATCCCATCATTCCACCGACTCAATAATGATCAGTCAATGCTGTTCTGTCAAAGTGACGGTGTATACAAAAGGAGACCTCATGGATGCCTTGGCGTCAGATTCGGACCCCGAGGCCCTGGTCAGTTGATGGTTTTCGCATCCATTTTATTTATCAACCATACGTGCAGAGTATAGGAGAAGAAGCTCCTCCGCAACACCTGGCTTTTCCCCTAGTTTAATCCGTACTCTAACGAAGAATTAATCTTTTATGCGGCTCTGCACAAAACCGGAGTATACGGATTACGGACACTGTCCGTCCGGGGTCCACTACCATTGACTGACCCATGAGAAGCACGGTTGACCGTATCGATCAGGGTATGGGTCAGCTTTTGGTACGAACTAAGTATCCGCACCGTCTAGAGTCCGTCACTTTCTAGAGTCTGACGAAGGATGCCTAGCCTAAGCCCGGTCATGTCGTTCTTAATTTCTCAGGATTGTGGCTGCGCCCACTTCCCTAGTATACAGGCCTGCTGGAAACTAGCAACGGCAGACCAATAATAATGGTGCCCTAAGATGAGCGATTACTCGCCATCTCGCGTAGTGGCATTGTATGCTCCTTATATAGCCCAGAGGCCCTTCTCCCTCCTGAAATACCGACACCTGTTGCCAGTCAAGTTTTTCGTTTGCGGAGGCCGCAGTAGCATTGCAGACATCGGTCTGCGTCCTTTCCTTCAAGAAAAATTGAAAATCCACTGGTCTCGACCAGCACTCATTCCTTCTAGCCATGGTTTCCGGGCTTCTTGCATTCCTTACGGCCGCTACAGGCCTCGCCTCCACAGTATCTGCTTTCCAAGCAAGCGCAAAATCCAATGTTGCTGTCTATTATGTTCGTTAATCTAACCTGGGACAGAATTTCAGGCTCATGCTAATGGGAGAGGACAGGGCCAAGGAGGATCTTCTCAATCGCGTCTGAGGGAATTCTGTGCGGACACCTCGTTGGACATTATCAACATTGGGTTCATCAATTCCTTCCCTGACCAGAACCCTGGTGGCATCCCCGGAAGTAACTTTGGCAATCAATGCGATACCACGACATATTTCATTAATGGCGTCCAAACAAAACTGAACTCGAACTGCCACCAGATTGCAGAAGATATCCCGGTTTGCCAGTCCTATGGCAAGAAGATCTTCCTCTCCATCGGGGGTCCTTCGCCTAGCAACTACAAGATGCTGCAATCGAGCAGTGGTACGGTATTCGCTGACTTCCTTTGGGGAGCTTTTGGTCCCGTCACACCTGCTTGGACATCTGCTGGCAAGCCTCGCCCTTTCGGCGATGCCGTTGTTGATGGTTTCGATTTCGACATTGAGAACAATGATATCACTGGTATGAAACAATTGACTCTCACCATTTGCACTTGCGTGTCCTGACTTCAATAGGCTACAATAACTGTATCGATCGTCTTCGTGTGCTGTTCGGTCAGGCACCCCAGAAGAATTACTACATCTCGGTTGCTCCTCAGTGTCAGATCCCGGATGCACAGCTGTGGTCCGTCATCAAGTACTCGTACGTCGATTTCGTCTTGGTCCGGTTCTACAGCACTGGCAGCTGCTCTGCCCGTGACTTCGTTAGGGGCACCCCGAATGGGTTCAACTTCGATTCGTGGGTGGATGTTATTAAAGGTGGAAAGAACCCAAATGCAAAGATCTTTGTCGGTCTCGCCGGGGGCCCTGGAGCAGCGATTCCCGGCTACTATATTACCCCCACCGAGGCTCAGCCTTTGATCCAGAAGTATATGGACAAGCACCCCAACAATTTCGGTGGTGTGTTGATCTCGGACGCAACCGCTTCCAAGAACAACAAGATCAACGGACGTAGCTTTGCGAGGTGTATCAGGGATGTCCTGACCGAGTGTGAACACCCTCCTGTCAGGCCGACAACCACCAGGTGCACTACCACCACGGTGCCCACAACCACTAGGTGCACCACGACAACCACGACAACCACGACAACTACAAGCACCACGGTGCCCACAACCACCAGGTGCACCACCACGAGCAGCACGAGCAGCACAACCACGACAACCACCACGAGCACCACAACCACAACAACCACAACCACGAGCACAAGCGTGACTACGTCGGAAACAACCCAACCTACAACTCCTCCGTCGACGCCCACGCTTCCCCCATCGGTGACTCCTCCAGTGGGCCCATCAGGAACTCCTCCTGCTTCTCCTTCGGTCCCTAACACCCCAGTTGTGCCCGGCACCCCGTCAGGAAGCTCTCCAGTTATCCCGACCCATCCCACCACCCCCGTTGTGCCTGGTACCCCGTCGGGCAGCTCTCCAGTCATCCCCACCCATCCCACCACCCCCGTTGTGCCTGGTACTCCATCGGGAAGCTCTCCGGTTATCCCAACTCACCCTACTACTCCCGCTGTGCCTGGTACCCCTGGTGTGCCCACCACGCCCGGCGGATCTGGAAGCACTACTCCTTGCCCTAGTGGCCCTGTGGTGCCTACCACTCCTGGAGGATCTGGTTCTACCACTACCACTCCTGGTGGCTCTGGCTCTACTACTACCACGCCTTGCAGTTCTGGCTCTACCACTACCACTCCTGGTGGCTCTGGCTCTACTACTACCACGCCTTGCAGCTCTGGCTCTACTACCACCACTCCTGGCGGCTCTGGCTCTACTACCACCACTCCTGGCGGCTCTGGCTCTACCACTACCACTCCTGGTGGCTCTGGCTCTACTACTACCACGCCTTGCAGCTCTGGCTCTACCACTACCACTCCTGGTGGCTCTGGCTCTACTACTACCACGCCTTGCAGCTCTGGTTCTACCACTACCACTCCTGGCGGCTCTGGCTCTACTACCACCACGCCTTGCAGCTCTGGTTCTACCACTACCACTCCTGGCGGCTCTGGCTCTACTACCACCACGCCTTGCAGCTCTGGTTCTACCACTACCACTCCTGGCGGCTCTGGCTCTACTACTACCACTCCTGGCGGCTCTGGCTCTACTACCACCACTCCTGGCGGCTCTGGCTCTACTACTACCACTCCTGGCGGCTCTGGCTCTACTACCACCACTCCTGGCGGCTCTGGTTCTACCACTACCACTCCTGGCGGCTCTGGCTCTACTACCACCACTCCTGGTGGCTCTGGCTCTACCACTACCACGCCTGGTGGATCTGATTCTACCACTACTACACCTGGCGGCTCTGGCTCTACTACTACCACTCCTGGCGGCTCTGGTTCTACGACGACCAACCCCGCCACTCAGCCCACTGGCACTGGCCCTGCTACCACCGGACCGACCACCACTGGGCCAACGGGCACTGGACCTGTCACTACCCAGCCTCCCACCACCACACAGCCGGCCACAATCACCACCATCATTGTGACTTCGTACACCAGCATCTGCCCCACGGGGTTCACCACGATCACGACGACAATCACTTCGACCTACTGCCCCGGGGACCACTCCGCCACAGCTACCGCCACCAACCCCCCTGATGCCGTGGCCACTACCACCCAGGATATTCCTGAGGGTTGGACCACCACGGTGACAGTCTGCAACGTCTGTGCTCCTACACCGACCACCGTGACCCTGACCCTGCCTCCTGCCCCCACGACCGAGACTGGGGCCTCCCCTGTCCAGCCCACTGGCTCTGTTCCAGGCGGCGAGAACCCCTCAGAGGGAGCTTACACGACCGAGAGTGGGGCCTCTCCTGTCCAGCCCACTGGCGCTGCTCCGGGCGGCGAGAACCCCTCTGAGGAAGGCTACACGACCGGACGCGGTGGAGTGATCCCCACTGCGGCGCCGTCCAACAGCGTGACATACACCCTCAGCAGCTTCTACCCCTCGTCCACGTTCAATGTCGTGCCCTCCGGAACCCAGCCTGAGCAGACTTCTTCCGTGCCGAGCGGAACTGACTCAGGTGCAGGGCCTCTCCACACAGGTGCCGCTTCCCGAGCCATGGGACTAAGCCGTGGGGTGTGCACGCTCTTTGCGTTTGCTCTTTCCTTGTTTCTTGTGATGTAATATGTCTCTTGATATTTAATATTTTCTTCTCTTTTCCCTTATTTTTTGATGAGTGGTACACTCTAGGTGTATTTGGTATGAGCGAGTGGTCTGATGCATATGTGTGTTGCAGATAGTGTTAATATTATAATGAGAGTACCAGAACCTCTCTTTATTATGACTACAATCGTTTTCCGTATTTCCTTGGAATTAAAGTAAACTGTGCATGCTATGCGATCTCAACTTCTCCCGACCAGTCGGTAGAATGCAAAGTTCCCAACACCGATTGTTTGGTTCAGGGACAAGGCCAAGCTTAGCCAAGACGGGACGATCCGTCAGTCAAGAGTCAGGATCTCCACGTTGATATCATCGTCATCGTGTACCAGGGCTCCAGCATTTTAAAGCATTTTTAATAATAGAATGAGTGGGGATGTTACTATAGTGTACTCAGGTGGGATGTTATTTATCATTGCTTGTCTTTCCTTTCGGCAATTCCTTCCCTGGTTCCCTCATCCGATCCCCATCGCCACCGGACCCTCCGGAGAACGGCAAGATTACCTCGGATATTCAAATGAAATCGTCTCGGCTTCTATTCGGGCTGTGAAGACTCCAGGTAAGGCATGGGAAAGGAAAACATCATACACTACAAGAGATTCCCTCTATTATTATAGTACCTAGTAATACTGGTAGACGTCCCGTTATTCAGCTCTACGTACCCCTTTGAAAATCCCTCACGTAGCCAGTCAGTCAGTTAGTCCTCCGTACGGGTAGGTAGGTAGGCATCTCGGGAATAAATACCCGCCATTGATTGACCCCGCCACTGTGGCACTAGGTAGCCATGGTTTCATCATAATCCCCAATAATAATGAGCGAGATGAGCCCTCCTAAATCTTAGGCGTTAGTTGGAGTTAATTCGAGGTTTGCTATATTAATCAAGGACTGATCCGCCCCCCCTCCTTTCCGGTCTGCATTTTCCCCATCTCATTTTCTTTCTTTCTTTCTTTCTTCACATCCATCTAACTCACTCACCTATTTGTCTTATCTATCTCCATAGTTGTACCCTACCCAATAATCAAAATGGACTTTGTCGGGAAAATCGCCGAGCAATTCCTCGAGAGCAAATTCAGCAACAACAGCAGCAACAACAACAACAATGACTACAGTAACAACAGCAGTAACAACCAATACTCAGACTACAACTCCCCCTCCTCCTTCTCCCGAGGTGGAGGTGTTGGTGGTGGTGCCCCTCCCCCACCCCCCAACGTCCCCTACCCCTGGGTCGCACGCTGGGACGACCGCGACCAACGCTGGTACTTCCTAAACGAGCAAACGGGGCAAACGAGCTGGGATCACCCGGGGTATAACCAGGGTGGAAGTTACGGGGGTGGATCTGGATCTGGATATGGATATGGAGGTGGTCCTGGATATGGAGGTGGTTACGCACCGCAGCCGCCTCAACAGTATTACGGAGAACAACAACAGCAGCAGGAGTACCAACCGGAGCGGAAAAAGGACCACAAGTTGCTCTATGGGGCAGCGGGGGTTGCGGCGGGGGCGATCGGAGGGGCGATTGTGATGCATGAGGGGGAGGAAATTTGTATGTTCTTTTTTTTAATTTTAAACCCCTTCGCTACCCTTCTTTTTCTTTCATTTTAACTGTTAGAGAGGGAGAGGGGGCTTAAAGTGCTAATCATAATACTGGATACTAGATGATGACTTTGAGGGGGATAAGGCACGGTTTGAACAGAATGTGGAGGATTTCCCGGCTGATGCAGCCAGGTGGACGGGGGAGAAGGTTAGTTTTTTTTTTTTTTTTTTTACTTCTCTTGTTCTTCTGGGAGTCCGGGAGGTAGAGGGTTAGGCAGGGTTAACTTGGATAGGTTGGGGAGGTTGAGCAGATCCCTCAGGATATTGAGAATGGGTTCGACAATGCGGTTGATGATGTCGAGGAGTTTCCTGAGGATGCGGCGGGATGGGTGGGAGAGAAGGTCGGGAGGGTGGAGGGGTATGCTGATGGTATCGAGGATGCGTATGAGGTTGGGAAGATTGAGGGCCGGGAGGATGACTGGTGATGAACTGGGTCGTTCAATGTTTTATCTGGTTGTACCTTATACTCTGGATACACCTGGCTATGACCTGGTCAGTGTGCGTCTTGTGAGGGTTCCCAGATGTGGCGCCGAGAGTATAATGTCGAGAATGGTGTGGTCATTTAGGATAATAGTACCCCGTAGGCGCAATTTATTTATTGTTTTGAAAATCTGGCGAGAAGTCAAGTTGAGATCTTGGTTCCGTTGAAATCGAGTCGCTTAACGGTATAAAGAGAACCTAAGATTCAACCCGCAAGCATAGCTAGATTTCCTTCAATTATCCCGACAATTCAGGAGTTCGGAACCATCCACGGTCAACCCAAGACACGGTTCCAGGGTTGAACCACCGAGTCTGTCCGGTGACTCTGATCAGCTTCAAGATCATCCCCCCTTTTCATCGAAAGAAAACATTCAAGGAGATGAAATGTTTAAGACATGACTGAGTTCAAGTCAAAGCTGAGCTGAAATTTGAAAACCTTCAATGTTCCCCCCCCACCAGCCACAAATCCAATTCCACACTCACGGGGGTAGCGCCCAAGGGAACGTTACAGACGCTCCAATGTAACACATGCCGGGCTTGCGGGGGCTGATTCGGGCTGGTTCAACCACCAGTTCAAAGAAAGCCCCTCGTGCCATAACTCAAGGTACCGCTAGTATTAAATCGTAGATATTGCTGTCATCGTCACGTCATTGCTCCATTGGCTGAGGGCTATCCATTGGAAATAGCCTCCTAACAATAATTACCGGGGTCTACTAACTACTACTAGTCCTAAGTAGTAGTAGCAGTAGCATGGTCTATGGCACGATTTTATAACATATAATTACTCACTATCTTGGGTTCTAACTTCTTAATCTCAAGATAAGTAGTTGCTCCTGGTTCGTGGACTGCCAAAAGTAGCAGTACCTAATCTACTAGGTACTACTAGTTTCTTGCCCCTGCTGGGTAGTATCGCGTGAGATTCCCTTGAATAATAATAATTAAATAATAATCCTTCAATGTAGTGAGACCCCCAAGAAAATCTTTATCCATCTCAGCCCTACTGTTTGATGAATTCTTCATGATTATTATTCCCGGCCAGGCCGATGTTTCAACAGTGGGGTAATTTACGTCATGAATTGACTGCTAGTTCTTCTCTTGTGATGCCTTTCTAGCACTCCAGTGGTTGTGCAGACCACCTAGGTACAATTAAAGGCTATTTGCACCATTTTAACTCTACTATAATCTCCTAAAGATAACCTGTGCCTTGGAAAAAGACCCTTGGTCTTGTTCCTAGCGTGAGTGTATTTCCCCTCGTCATGTGTTTCCTTGGTTGGTGTCTCTGGTCCTGTATTAAAAGGTCGTAATTTCCGTGTCTCAAGATCTGACAAGCCACATGTGGCTTGTGGCTTATGGCTTATGGCGCAGCATGGCCATCCCCATTCTCTGGCAACTTAGGCTGTGCATTTGAAACCAGAGACGAGGAACAATCGGAGGATATTAGACTATGGGGACGACCAAGGGTCGAATCAGGCGGCCTGTTCGAGGCGGTCCCTCTTCCTGGTGGCCCTATGGGGATCATCTGAAATCCTTCATGCCTTTAATTTCCGAGATCACCTGAAGATGCCTGTGGCTGTGCAGGTGTATCATTTCCTGGTCATGACCGGAACCCCGTATTCGGTACCATCCAGTGTGACGGTTGCGCTTGGTTTTGCCAACTTTTGGAGCACGGTGCACATGTACCCAGTGTACTGTACCTCGATAATACCTTACCTCATTGAAACCTTAACCTATCAGCGTTTGGTCCTCCTGATTGTCTGTTTTTTTTTTCCCGCGACCGATTTGAGCGCCTCTTCCCATCTTCCAAGTCCCATCGGTTTATCAGTCCGTTCACTCCTGCTTCCCCTCTTTCCTCCCTCTCAGCCCACCCTGCTTCATTTAACCGCCCTCGAATCCCTCCCTCCCTCACCCAGCGGTATATTTAGGACAGGATTGGATCTTGTCAACCCTGCCATTGTGGTCGTCACCTTGCTGCCGTTATTCATCAGGCAAAGGCTGCCCCCCCTGCAGGTGTGACTTGGTAACATTGGTTGGGTACCTGCCAGTATCGTCCGCACCTCTCCGAGTCCCTCTCCCCAGCGCCACGAATACGGTCCTCCTGGTCGACCTTCGCAACTTGGGATTTCTCATTTCCTGAGCGAATCGCTTTTTGCTTTTTTATTGATTAACATTTGGAAGCTTGTGTCAATCATTTTCTCCATCCCTTTTGCGACACGCGACAAGCACCTCTCGCGGTCTTGGTTTCGTTCTTGCCGCCCGCCGGACTTGCATAATTGTACAACACCGAGAGTCGCTGGAAGCGCCTTTTTTTGGCCCTCTTTTCAGCTCCTTCATTGTGAGCACAAATCGAGCTCGATTGTCTCGATTGCTTTGTCTTTAACCCATTCAGTTTTATAACGGGGGACAGCAAAATTTAAACCTGAAAAATTATAATTTCCTGTCCCTCCCTTTGCCCTGCCAATTTGATCAGGCCTACATGGCCGGTGTACAACTTCAACAGCCCAATATGACAGACTATCGATTACCAATGCATCATCAAATACCCGCCCGGAAGCCGGTCCCCGCGAAGCATTCCGGATATCCGTTCCAGGCCTATGATGGACAGCAACAACACCAGCAACTGCCACATCAGCTTTCCCCCCCTCCCTCCGCCAATTCGCTCGCGCACAGCCGTAGTCGAACCTCCTCCTCCCACGTGTTACCGTATATGGCACACGCCCAACAGCAGCAAGCGTATTCCCCTGGGCCCTCTCCACAGCACAGCATGACCATTCCTCCCAATCACCCGCTGTCGAGACGCTTGTCGACCGCTACCACTTCCACCAGCTCGACCGGCAACGGTCCCAACTCCCAAATGGGTTTGAGTGCGGATATCCGTCGGAGCTCCTCATCGCGGTCTGCAAGCTCTCAGATGAGCTATGTGGCCCTGCTGCGGAGACAGAAGGCCACGGTCTGGTGTGACCGTGCACAACCGGAGGATCCGAGACTGCGGGCCCAAAAGCTGGTGGATAAGAAGCGAGCGTATCTTGAAGTTCATGGTGCAGGCTCTGGACGGGCAAGCACGCTTGGCAGCGGCAAAACGAAGCATGGGAAACAAGGGGTTACAGACTTTTCCCCGTCAGCGCTTGTGGGCGCTACCGTCCCGGTGCGACTTAGCGCTAACGAAATCGGTGACGCTGACGACGATGCAACGAGTGAGAGAGGGTTTCCCTACCGTCGGACGGGCAGTGGCCGAAGCTCAGTTGGCAGTGGCCATCGTTATCCCAGTGGCTACCAACGAAACACAATGGGCAGCAATAGCACGCCACCTAGCGAGAAAACCGATCTTCCGGACGTCTCTGAGCACCCGTCTACAAATCAACCTGGCGAGCAAAGGGAAACCGGGTCAGTCAAGGATGATACGGCTACTATGTACAGCCGGAGCAGTGAACAAGAAGACAGCTTTGGCACGGTGGGTGACATGGGAGCACCCAGCGCCGCTACTACCGCGGCCGATAAGGCCAAGAAGGCGGCAGAGCTTCGCCGCCGGGGCAGTGTGGATGATCGAACAACCTCAATGACCAATGTTCGACTGTTTGTCGCGAATCCGGATTTGAGCGATTAAACAAGAACCTTTATGAAAGGTCCTTGCCCATTACTTTTTTTATTTGAATCTAAGCATCAAAATTATCTCGATGCATGAACACCAAGCCAGTACTCTGTCGAATTTTTGTCTTTTGTCCGCCGATATCCCACATCTGTATTTCGCCTATTCTTTTTTTTCGCCATCTTGGTCCGTTCAAACCTCCGTTCTTGCAACAGAGCTTCTCGCTCGCGTCTGGATCGGACAATTCGTGTGAGGTACATATGGACATCTGCGTCTTTCGTTACTGTCTGACTGGTATCCCTGTTCATTGCACCGACTGCTCCTATTTCTGCCTTGCATGATCTTGGCGCATACTTTTTTTCCCCTCTTATATCGCATATCTCTGTGCTACTCATATTTGCATCTACCGCACCAGCTGGGCGTCTTTGTGGCTTTTATATGAGCAGGACTAGTAATAATAATACCATTGTACATACATCAATATTACATACCAGCATTGATCTCTGATTTCCAATATAGGATATAGCTGTTTCTTAGTAAATTACCATCACTAATCTATTAGATATCCAATCATCGAAATACTGTAACTACTCCGTCATGCAAAATAAATTACTCCATTCTGGGCACGGTTGAAAACAGCCGCTTACATACTGATCCATGATCACGTGTCTGCTGCCTACTTTCATAGGCAGCGAAACGCGAGAACGCGCCGCGAAACATCAATTAAAACGCGTTTCTGGCAACTTACCTCGCAAGGATCGACCCACAGCTTGCAAGTTGCAACAACAGCAAACCGCCAGACTACCCATTGATTCACTGGCATGGAAGTTACGAGATTCTAGATTCCCTTTATTGATACGGTTTTTTTTTTGTTTTGAGTCATTCTTTTTTCATTGTCTTTCTTCCATTGATTCTTCGTTGTTCTTTTTTTTTTTTGGACCAGGAGAGAGAGATGGAAGTGTCAAACCTATCCCCTTCACTTCCACCACAATCCCAAACTCCTTCTCATCCTCAATCGCCATCTCAGACCCAGACCCCGACGCAGATCCCGTTCCCAACACAAACACAAACACAGACATACGCAGCTTCTTCATCACCAGGCCCCGGCCCACGAAAACGATCAAACGAGGACATCGCCGACGGGAATGACCGGGTAACTAACATCTTTATCTCTACCTCGACTATCACAGCTACGACCACGGCGACCGGTTCCGGGGACAATAAGGAGAATCAGAACCAGGGGTTAACGATGGAGTCGGATCTAAGCCATGATGCGATGGATGTTGATTCGGGGGGGTTGAAGTCTACGGAGGGACATCCGGCCACTGTGGACGCGGGTAACGGTACCGTGACGAATGCTAATCCCGGGAAGGATGGGATGCCGTTGAATCTGGTTCCGAATTTGAATACTGGGGCTGCTCTGGGGCAGGGTCCGGCGGGCTCGGTTGGGTTACCTGGTTCTACTGCGGGTCCCCCGGCACCGAAGAAGAGAAAGTTGTCTCCTGCTAGTCGGGAGGCGAAGCAGCAGGAGAAAGAAGCTAAGGAGAAGCAGCGGCTAGAGGAGAAGGCGAAGAAGGAAGAGGAAAAGAAGGCGAGAGAGGAAGAGAAACGGAAGAAAGACGCAGAGCGCGAAGAGGAAAAGAAGAAGCGGGAGGTGGAGCGGGAGGAGGAGCGTAAACGACGAGAAGACAAAAAGAAGGTAAAGGAAGAGGAGAAGGCCGCGAAGGATGAAGAGAAGCGGAAGAAGGAGGAGGAGAAGTCGAAGAAAGAGAGGGTTTGTTTTATCCCTTCTTTTTGTTTTCCCCCATACATACATACTCCTTCTATGTTGAGGTGTGCGATGTTGACATTTTCGACAGGCCCAAACCCGATTGAACGCTTTCTTTGCCAAACCGAAGGTCCCTACACAACCTCGTACTGCCCCTCCGGAAAGTTCGCCTAAGAAGGGGTCCCTTGATGCTATTTCGATTGACTGTTCCCCGAAGCCCGCAATGGCCGTTTCGGACTACCAGCGGGCATTTCCTGAATTCTTCCTACAATCTCATACGAGTGTTGCCCCCCCTCATAGATTCCAGAGAGATTCTGAGGCATTGGCTCACACGCAATCGAAAGTCGACTCATATCTTAAAGCTGCGCAGGCTGGTCCCTGCGAGCCTTTGACGTTTCGACCTGCAGAGTTGTTTAGAATGATGCCATACAGACGCAGACGTGGGAAGCTCCCCGCTTCAGTTAAAGATATACTGTTGCAGATCCAGTCCCTGTCAGATCAACCCGAGTCTGCGGAGGCGACGGAAAAACTGCGAGATTCGTTGAAACACGTACGGATGAAGTCACTGAAGTTTGGGGAAGACGTACGCCCACCTTATCAAGGTACTTATTCGAAGTCCCTGCCTGAGGCTAACGCTTCCCGATTGATGCGGAATCCCTTCCGCCGCGAATTGCCTGACATGAACTATGATTACGACTCAGAAGCAGAGTGGGAAGAGCCCGAGGAGGGCGAGGATCTCGACTCGGAAGAAGAAGACGAGGGTAGCGAAGAAGGCGACGATGACATGGACGGTTTCCTGGACGACGAGGACGACCAGCTAGCCGATGGGAAGAGACGCTTGCTCGTTGGAGAGCTAGAACCTGTCTGCTCTGGAATCCGCTGGCAGGACCAAGGCATCGAACCGGAACTTCAGATGTACAAGATTGAGACTATCTTGCCTACGGTGACATTTCCAATTGATCCATTTTCCACAGCCTACTGGCAGAAACCCAAGGCGACAGAACCGGCGCCGGCTGCTAGCTCGGGACGATCAACGCTCCATGCGTTCATAGGTAACGCAGCCCCCAACCAGCTAACATCCAGCCTGCTCGTGCAGGACGGGAGCGCGGTGGCTTCTGGGAAGCCTAAGCGGGTGTTCCCGGCGGATCAACTGGGCGAGTTCAGGCAGGCCGTTGATGGGAGCAACCTGACCAAGACCGGACTAATTGAGATCCTCAAGAAAAGGTAATTCACGGCGCCCTGAGAAATGCGACGATCTGAGCTAATAATTTTTGCTAATTCAGATTTCCCAAAGTCTCCAAGGACGTTTTGAAAGACACGTTGAACAGTGTGGCTGCGAGGGTCGGGAATAAGGAGGCTGACAAAAAATGGGTTTGCAAATAACGAGTCCACAAAAATATCGCAGTACCCTGGAATATTCGTTGACAACGCATACGATGATGGCCGCCTGGGTTGATTTAATCGCCTATACTAGGTCGACTGCTACCTTGTTCTGCTACAAGACGACAGTGGCGCTTCGCTGCAACTCTCGGGTCTGATTATAACCTACTGTCACTTCTTGGTTGACGGATAGTTCAAACAAGTCGAGCATATCGATTGGTCAGTTGCACGAGTTGACTCTCATTATTACCTAGTCTCCTTCGGTTGCTCCTCCCTGCACCTATTGATTTACCACCAGCGGGATTTTAGCGGGAATGTCGAGCCGCGACTAGGGCTATACGAAAAGGCCAAAGACACGTCGCGAGAAACGCTACCGGTTGAGGCGTCGATTAAGGAAGAGACGGACCTGGAGAGATTCTTACCACTCGAGAGGCGGCGGTATTAACTTGACATTAGTACTATTACACGGGGTGTATGACTTAGATCATGATGGAATTCTGCTCTCCAGGAGTGGTTAATATTGTATCTTGATCTCTTTTTTTGTCTGTGTCTCCCAGTAAATCCAAATATCACCACAACAGGCTTAGGGCGGGCGCCTTTGGTTCCATGGTTACTCCTTAGGTGACACGTGCAGAAGCTGAATAATACACTTTGTTTGTTCCTCCACCCAAGTCTGCTGAAGAAGAATAAATAAACAGCTGATTATGCCTTCGTCATTGAGTATGATTGAAAGCATGTGAAAGTCACTCCTCTCAGTAATGTCCTAGATCCTAAAACTGGATGATAATCAAAAGAAAATGATCAGTCACCACATCGGAGCATTCCTCAAACCTACCAGCAGGGGCAGTGGTAGAATAGTCCAGTGTTCTTGTTTCGCCCACTAGATGATCGATGATCTTGTTTCAGCTCCCCTCTCCCCCCCCCACACACCAACAACAGCAACAGCGCGGAGAAAGAGCGAAAATTAACAGAAACAGAAAGGGAAAGATAATAAGGTGCAGTGCAGTGCTGTTGTAAAGAGAGGGGGTTGGCCAACAAATCAGTGGCGGGTGATGGAGGGGGGACAGGAGGGGGTTGTAGCCAGTC
The DNA here is from genome assembly GCA_027569225.1 of Aspergillus panamensis. Classification (NCBI taxonomy): domain Eukaryota; kingdom Fungi; phylum Ascomycota; class Eurotiomycetes; order Eurotiales; family Aspergillaceae; genus Aspergillus; species Aspergillus panamensis. The sequence goes on from JAPDER010000007.1 coordinate 755,258, forward strand.
GTAACTCAACTAACAAGGGTGGTGCTTTGTAGGTAGCGGGCAAGAGCTGGAAGTCCCGACTAGTCTAGGAGTTATCTAGTAGGTAGTTTACTTAGGAGTGGTAGTAGTAGTGTCGTCCTTCATGCATGCAGTGCCAGCACATCATCATTCCAGTTTTTTTTGGGGGGGGGGGGGGGGGTTGGTTTTTTTTTTTGGGGTGTTTGGGTTTTGTGTTTTTGTTGAGTTTTTTGGGAATGTTTGTGTTTTTTTTTTTTTTAGTGTGTTGTGGTTTTTACGGGGGGGGGGGGGTGTGGGTGGGTGGTGGGGGTTTTATTTGAGATAAGGGGTTGTGGTTTTTGTTTTAAAATATTTATAAAAAGATATGTATAAA